>JAUELO010000231.1:2247071-2259683 GCA_032357855.1 Amphibolips quercusostensackenii | reverse complement strand
AAGATCGTGTGTATAATTGAAACGCCTCCCGTTTTAATGTTGAAAGAAAATTGGTTGAATAAAGGGTTCTTGAGTAGCAATTGCTACATTGTGCAGCATATCATAATATATTGAAAAAAGGTGCAAGACTGTGCATTATTTATGGTTGCGCAAGTTTTAAGTGATGTAAAATAATGTCTTCATTAAAATCGAAAAATTCGACACTCAGGCCACAAATCGTTTTTTAAAGAGTTAAAAAAAAATTTAAAAAAAAGGAATGATGCGAAACTACCCTATAGAAAGAATTACCGTAAATAAATAAAATAAAGTTTTTTTTCTGAAATTTCAAACTGTTATTTTGAAACCATACAAAATATTTTCAACAACAAAGAATAATTGAATAATTAACCAAAAATGTATTTTAAAACAAGAGGATTAATTTTCCACCAAAAGAGACAAATTTTTTATCAAAATACATACATTTTAAATTAAATATTAAAATTTACAACCAAGAAGAATAATTTCCTATCGAAAATATGAAATTCAACAAATTACAATAATTTCCAAACAAATAGTTAAATTGTTAAACTAAAAAAGATTAATTTTTAACCAAAAATGGAACATTTAAATTTTCATACAAATAATCATTTATCTTTAATACACTAAAAAAATTTTCTTTCAAGCAATTGAATTTTCTACAAAACAGTTGAATTTCTTACAAAATAGTGCGATTTGCTACCAAATTATTATATTTTTAAACCAAAAAAACAAATTTTCGGTAAAACAATTGAATTTTAACAAAAAAGTTCATTTTTAACCAAACAGTTCAATTTTAAGTTGCAAAATTTATTTTCAAACAAAAAAATAATTTTGAAACAAAGTTGTTTAATTTTTACGTAAAGAGATAAGATTTCAATTAAAATTAAGAATCTTCAACCAAGAAAAAAATTAATAAAAATTTAGTTTATCTTCCGATTTAAAAGTTAAATTAATAAAAATTTAGTTTATCTTCTGATTTAAAAGTTAAATTTTCAAACTAAAAAGTTTAATTTAAAAATTAAATAATTATTATTTCACCCAAAAGAATTGTTAATTTTAAATTAATAATTAGTTCAGTTTAACCATAAAAGACGAATTTCCAACAAAATAATTGAATCTCTAATTAGAGAAGATCAGTTTTTTATCAAACAGTTGCACTTTTGATGAAAAAGTTGTCTTTTCATTAAAAAATATAAATTTCATTCAAACCAAAAGAATGAATTTTTCACGAAAAAGATAAACTTTTAACAAAATACATCATTTTTATCCAAATAGTTAAATTTAATCGAAAAAGATAAATTTTTTACTAAAAAGAC
The DNA here is from genome assembly GCA_032357855.1 of Amphibolips quercusostensackenii. Lineage (NCBI taxonomy): Eukaryota > Metazoa > Arthropoda > Insecta > Hymenoptera > Cynipidae > Amphibolips > Amphibolips quercusostensackenii. The sequence goes on along the minus strand of JAUELO010000231.1, from coordinate 2,258,349 downwards.
GAATTTTCAATAAATCACACAAATTTTCAACCAAATAGTTGAATTGTTTCAATAAAAAAAATCCATTTACAAACAGAAACGAAACAGTCAAATTTTCTTTGAAAAAAATTTATTTTCAATCAAACAGAAGGAAACTAATTTTATACAAAAAATTCAACTTTTAATCAGATTGTAGAATTTTCTTTTAAATTATTGGATTTTTAAGACAAAAAGAAGAATTTCCTGCAAAAAAGTTAAATTTTCAACAGAAGAGTCAATTTTTAACAAAAATGTAATTTTCAACCAATTTGTTGCATTTTTAATCGAATGGTTCAATTTCAAAGCGAGAGGATTTTTTATTTACCAAAAAGAAAACTTTTAATAAAAATACATACATTTTTAAGCAAATATTTTTTAACAAAAAAAAAAATTTCTCCCAAAAAATAGTAATTTTGAACAAATGAAGATTCGTTTTTGACTAAAAATGAAATAGTCTAATTTTCATTCAGATGATCAATTTCAACTACATCAATTTTAACTACATAGTTCAACTTCCAGTTAAAAATTTAATTTTTGAGAAAAAAAAAATTTGTTTAATTTTCAATTAAATTAATCAATTTTCAACTGAAATTACGAATTTTAAACCTAACTAGATGAATTTTTAACAAAAAATGTTATTGTTGATATTTCAACCATAAAATTTAATAATTTTTAATCAAAAACAGTTGAATTTAACTGAAAAAGACAAATTTTAAATAAAATACTTCAATAATCAATTAAAAATAATTAATTTTAAACCAAACAGTTGCGCTTTTATTAAATAGTTGATTTTCTACCAAATAATACGAATTTTTAACCAAATAGATAAATTTTAAACTAAAAGGATTAATTCTGTTCCAAAAAAATGGATTTTTGACTGAATACTTAAATTCACAACAAAGATTAATTTTTACGAAAAAGATGAATTGTCAAAAAAATATACGAATTTGAAACCATACAGTTTAATTTTTAATCAACATAGACCAATTTTCACCCAAAAATGAAAGGGCTAAATTTTCATTAAAAAACTTCATTTTCAAAAAAAAACCTCAATTTTTAACCAAATAGTTAGTTTTCTACCAAAAAAATCAACTTTTCACCAAATAGTTAAATTTCAAACCATTGGGATTAATTTACTTCCTAAAAGATAAATTTTTAACTAAATAGTCGAATATTTAGCAAAGACAGATTAAGTTTTTACAAAAATTGAAATTGTCAGCAAAATACATACATGAATTTTAAAAAAATTTAATGCATATATTACATTTTTTTTAAATACATGAATTTAAAACAAACGGATTGATTTTCATTCAGCAAAGATGATTTTCAATCAAAAATAGAATAGGTAAATTTCCATGTAAAAAATTAATTTTCAAAACAACATTTTAATTTTTAACCTAAAGGATTAATCGTCTATCAAAAAAATTAATTTTCAAATAGATCCTTGAATCCCCAACAGAAAAAGATTAATTTTTACCAAAACGATGAATTGTTAACAAAGTAAATACATGAATTAAAAACCAAACAGCTTAATTATCGATTCCAAAAAAAATCAATCTTCAACGAAAAAAGGAATATCAAAATTTTCATTTGAAAAAATTCATTTTCAACATAAAGAAAAATATTTTTAACCAAATAGTTCATTTTCTACAAAAAAACAAAATGAATGTTCAACTAATTAGTTAAATTTCAAATCAAAATAATTAACTTACTACCAAAAGGATGAATTTTCAACTAAATAGTTTAATCTCTAGCAAAGACAGATTCATTTCTTACCAAAAATTAAAATTGTCCAGAAAATAAATATATGGATTGAAAAAAAATTTGGATTGAAAAAAAATTTTCATACAATAGAAAAATTTTAAAAATACATTAATTTAAAACCATTCGGTGAAATTTTCAATAAAAAAGATAAGTTTTTCAACTCAAAATGAAATAGTTAAATTTTTATTCAAAAGAAAAAAAAATTTCCAATCCACAAAAAAAGCTTTGTTAACTAACTAGCTATGGTGAATCGCCGCACAAAAGGGAGACTCAAATAAATATAGAAGAAGAAAGAGAGATGAGAAAGGGGAAAGTGAAAGTGAAAAGGGGAAGGGTAGATTGGGGAGGGGCATTGGTAAAGTATGGAGGGGAAGGGGAAGGGTATGAGAGAATGAGAAAATCGGAAAGAGGAATGAAGAAAGGGAAAGGGGAAAAAGGAAAAAGGAAACGAGAGAGAAAAGGTGAAGAGAAAAGCGAAAAAAAAGGGGAAAAGGAAAATGGGTGAGGGAAAAATAAGAGAGAGACGGAGATATTTTTTCAACCAGACACTGCGCGGTCGTGTGTCGTGCGGTCGGTATTTTTTTCAGTTCAGTCCCGTCTTAAAAAAAGTTTTACTGCAAAAATAAGAAAATTTTCAACTAACTTTTGCTTGCTTTTCATCCCAGTTCAAATGATCCTGCATGTAATTCAAAATCCTCCTGTTTTTACGTTGTAGGAAAAAAGGTTAAATAAAGGGTTTGTAAGTAGCAATTTGTTCATTGTTCGACACGCAACAAAATGTCGAGAAAAGACGCGGGTCTATATGAATTATTATTTCTCCTTCATTTGAAAACATCACGTAAAGTCATGAAATGTCGACTCCATAGTTAATGTCACAGTTGTTTATGTAAAATAATGTATTTTAATAAATTGGATATGTTCATCGTTCAGGCTAAAGACTGTTTTTGAAATCTTTGAAAATTTGTATACAAAAATAATAAAAACCCAGAAATATCCTGGGAATTAATTTGATCTTAAAGTCCTACCAATGTTATCTTTAGTGAAGTAATACTTATTTGATTAGAATAATTCAGATTTAAGGTAAAAAAATTATTTTTTTATTTTGTTATGTCGCTTAAAGGCCTAAAGCTGCTTATTTATTTAAATGTTGTTTAGTGGTGTTATCAACCTAGGCGATTCTACTGTTGACGTAAAAATATTACGCAACTGTGCAGCGATTATACCACTGACACCAACCGCGCGACCACCGCCCCACTATAGGCTACCGCACGACTATTACACCACCGCACGACCAGCACCCCATCGCGCGCTCTATGGATCAAAAATATATCTGACTCTGAAATACTATCTAACTGTGTTTTTAATACTGTTACTTAAAAATATACTACAGAACGTTTGCTTTAAAACTTAGTCACTTTTTCTCATTATTTTGTTCGTACTGGTATTCACCTCGTATTGTTTACGACTATATTAAATTCAACACAATAATAAGTTCACACTTCGACTTTTGTGAAATAATTTTCTTTTTATAAATTAACAAAGTGGTTTATTTTTTAGCTGAAAAGTGGTATTTTCAACCAAAGAAGATACATTCTCAGCGTGTCCAGTGACCTTCAAAACCTTGAAAACCTTGAATTCTCTTTGAATTTTTGTTAAAACCTTGAATGGAAATCTCCTTGGATTTTTTACGAGCACCTTGAATTTTTTTTATTTTTTTGACAACAGTAATTTTACTGAAATGCGCAAAGTAATTCAAATGTTTCAGTCTATTATAAAAGAAACATCTCGTTAAGAAAAAATCTTGCTATTAAAAAGTTTTTTATTTATCAAGATACAATTTATCTTTTTGCTTATTGCAGACCAAATAAAGAGAGATCAAGGCACTTTTTGCAGACTGCAGCAATTATTTTATAAATTACAAAAAATAGACTTCAATATTGTGAATAATTCTATGAGTTTGATATGCGCGGCTCGTCTAGAGCGAGACTTTTATTAAAAGATTAAAAACACCCTCACAGGCAACGTTTATTCATTCAGTAGACAACTATCTTGAAAATTTTAGAACAAAGCCACCTTAGACCTTAGAGTATGAGAGAGAGAGAGAAGATAGACTCAAAGCGGAAAAAGTAGGCACTAAGTGAAAATGACGTCAGCAGTGGCATCAGACAGGGAGCAAGGCGAGTGGAGGCAAGAGCCACAAGTACAGCGCCCACGAAGCTCGACGCGCGCATCTCCCTTCAACGATTTTCTACCCTCTCCATGCGACTCCCACGCAACGCCTACGCAGCCTCTTCCTTAAAAGGGCGCGCACCGGCCCAGAGAATCACTTGTTCGGGAGCTGGAAACCAGCACCCTTACTAAAAACCTAGAGCTGGTAATCCTGAACTAGGTACCTACAGCTAGCCGAAGCTATGGGACTTCGCCGCAATCCATTGCCGCTTCGCTTTCTCTCTCTCTCTCACTTTATTATAAGCTAAGTGTAAGAACCGAAGGTCATAAGAAACGAAATTTTATAAATTTACTTGATATTACAAACATAACTCTGCTTAAGCATTTGTTTCCGAAAGATTCGTCTCTCCCTCTCTCTCTCACACCAACGGGCGTGCTAGTATACCAGACCGTTTCATTTCGCTGACAAAGCTGGCATACCAGCCATTGCAGCTGACTCACTTACTTAATCTATCCCTTTTCACCGACTAACAAACAGAGATCTTCCACTAACAAAAATTCTCTCCAGGGGCAAAAAAAAAATATATAAAGAACCACCACTCGACTATGACGTTACTTTACCTTCCTCGCAATCTTTTCTCCAGATCCCTCTTTCACTACCTACCGTTATCTATCTTATGAGTTAGACACAAATATAAAATCCTACTACCTCCCTTAAAATCTATGCTCTTATTTATTCTTCTAGTATTTATTGCTGACCTGTCTCCCACCTACCATCTCTTTCCATCCTATAGGCAACTATAACCATGCCTTCCTACCACCTTCCTTGACATCTACTCTCTCTCTCTCTTACACATACACAAGTTCCTCTTTGCATATTGCTTTTCCCTTCCTTTCTCTTGCTTGAGATTGAGTTTTACCCTTGTCCACTGTACACAAGTTCTCACTTTTGTGTCCCTCTCTCTCTCTCTTGCCCTAGAGATAGTGCCCTCTTTCTCCAATATGTAATGAGCATATCATTCTCAACAAAATACATAAATTTATAACCAAATAATTAAATTTTTAATCAGGAGGATTAATTTTCTACAAAGAAACAAGTTTTCAACAATTGACATTAATTTTCAACAAAAATTCAAATTTACAACTTTAAAAGATCAGTTTTAAGCCAAGAAGTGCAGCAGTTAAGATTTTTAAAAGTTTATGTTCGATAAAAGAAACGAATTTTTTACAAAGCAGTTGAATTTGCAGGCTAAAAAGAGAAATTTTCTGCATAAGGGTTGAATTTTCAAGAAAAAAAGGATGAATTCTTAACAGAATTATTTAATTTTCAACAGAATAATTAAATTTTGAACTAAAAGAGATGATTTATTTACCAGAACGAGAAAGGGAAAAAAAGAAAAATTCTATAGACTGCGGTAAATAAGAAGGAATTTTAAAAATTTAGGAAAAGAGATTTACTATATTTCTAAATTGTAATAGGAAATGCTGTAAAATAACCATAAATATTACTCAAAACAAAAAATTTCTGTAAAAAATGAGTAATTTCTGTAAAAAGTTATAATTTTAACTTTTAAACAGGAAATTTACAAAAGAATTATAATTCTCTCTAAATATTTTAAAATAATTTCACAATAATTTTCTGCTTAAAATCGTAAATCTTTAAAATCTTCGTCGATGTTCAGAAATTTTTTTAAATTTTTCAAAATCGCTTTAAATCCTTTAAATCCTTCGAACTCTTTTAAATTAACTGAAAAAAATTTTTAAAATGACCTGAAAAAGCCGGAAGTTAAAAATCCTCCATCTGGTAGACACCGCTGAAAATGATTGTTTTTTAAAACATTTTTTTATCATTTTCTAACAAAATAATAAATAATCGGTAACCATTATATTGTGAATAATGCCAGGCAATTCATAAACTAAAGTGCAATAATCACAGGAACATAAACAACATTCAATTATACTGTAATACATAATTTCATATACTATTGCTGCATCTTCCGCTTTCTTTCTTAACATTATAAGATTTACAATTCTTCTTTAATACTTTTATCAGAAAAACCATGAATTTTCTAATAGTCGCCTATAAAATCTCATCACGTAATTACTTTCCGTGATTAGTTATAAAATAAAGACCATTATCTTTCTCTACTATAGAATTAAATTCGCAAATGTTCGAATGTCTTCATAACATTCTCAATGTGTTACGAAAAAGTACTTTCATTCATCCATGAAACAAGTACTTTAGCAGTATGTTCTTATTTTTATATTCTTAAAGATAACAGCGAATACAAAGTAGTTTATTTTTGCAATTTGTGCTTTTATTACAAATTTTATAAAATCTCATTTTAGAATAAGGAGAGCTTTGATTGTGTCTTCGTTTGTTTGAGCATCCAATTTTTGTTGCAATTCAAAACACTTGATCTATATAAAAGCAAATCAGAATTTTGGGCTATTTCCGGGCACACCAAGAAATCCAGAATATTGCACAAAATCAACTCCAAGACTAGTAAACCCCGACTAAAGAAACATTCAGGGAATAAGTAAAGAAAACTTATATAGGTCTGAGGTATTCTTCAGCTAACTGAAAATAAAAAAAACTAATTGTCCAAAAACAATCCATAACACTAGCAACTACTCCTAAATAAAAATATAGGTATTAAACGAAAACAAAAAAGTGTAAGTCAAAAGTTGATCATTCTTTGCGGGCTTGACAAAACCATGCAAAAAATACAAGATAAAAAATAATCACAACGGTCACTTTCTCAAGTCTAAACTATATTCACAACCCTAGAGTAATAATAAACAATCGAAAAAACAAACCCAGATGCATTTAACCAAACCGATTGAGGATGTTTAACAACTAAAACAGTCATAAAGCTGTTTTAAATTGAAAATATTTACCCCCAACTTCTTCCTAATACTCTAATATTCTTATCTTAACAGCAATATTCAACAATCCCAAGAACAACTTCTAGTGCATTTAATCAACTCGGTCTCAGCTGCCTGTAGCTAAAGCAGCTAAATAAATTAAAATTTTTAAATAATTACCCTAAAAACCTGTCCAACATTCTTGTTTGTATTTCTAATACTGCAGTAATATTTAACAACCTAAATGAGCAACCTCTAGTACACTCAGTGATACCTGTCTTAGCTGCTTCCAACTAAAACTCTCAATTCGTTCACATGTAATCAATTGACAAAACATAATTCATTATGTATTTTTTAATGAAAACCATTTGACCGGGCTCATTATATTAATATTTCAATAACTTTATTTCAGAGAAATGACTTAATTACTAACATGGTTAAGAAAGCATGTGAAAATTTTCAGCCCGAGTTGGAGGCCATTCCTGAGCTCGAAATAGGTACAGGTTGCCAGACTGGCCTTTACCGATGCGCAAATAAATTATCTATGCACCTAATTGGAGGCAGCTTAATTAACAACCAGGAAGCTGCTGCAGCAGCGAGTGGAAAAATTTGTGTTGTCCAAAAAATCTTTTGTAAATAGTAATGCTAAAACAAAGTACTTCACCGGATTGACCAAGTCCAAAATACTTCTAGGTCTCTATTTAAAGATTTCTTAGTATTTGTTTACTCGCGGCAAGACGGTGCTAACTACTTTCCAGCAACTGCTTTTAACTTTGATAAAGTTAAGTTTTGATTACCCATTTAAGTTTCTATCCTACAGGTAAAGGTTTCATTTGTTTAACTAAAGGTTTCATTTGCTTAATTTTATTTCGAAAACGTTTTTAAAATATTGGGTTGAACTAAAAACACAAAAAAACAGTAAGGTGCTTCTGGAAATGGCTCTTTAGGGTACAGTTGCTTGTATTTCTGATGCTTGGAATGGTCGAGCTAGTAATAAGTATTTAACTGAAAATTCAGGTTTTCTGAAAAAACTGCTGCCCGGAGACGTGGTACTCGCTGATCGAGGTTTTCTTATTGAGGACTCGGTTAACATGGCAAGAGCCTTTTTAAACATCCCTGCATTCACGAAAGCTTTGTAACATGAACAAAATTTTAATAATCTCTTATTGTACCTTCAAAATGTGTTGCATATTTTCCATTTCTTGCAGGAAAAACCCAACTCCATCCCAAAGACTTAGAACAAACGCGAAACATCGCACAAGTGCGGAATCACGTCGAAAGAATCATTAGATCGACACGGCAAAAATACTAAATTTTGTCAAGAACTGTTCCTATCAGCTTGTTATGTAAACGGCAAAATAGAGTCTGCGTGTTTAACCAAATTCTGGTCGCTTCCTCTGTGTTTGTCAATATGCGCCCTCCTGCAGTATCTATGGTATAGAAATTTATCCAGTTTCGAGAAATAGGTCGATAGGGGTTATCATAATAATAATTACAGTATGTGGTAATATTAAAAAGAAATGAAAAATTTATTTATACTGACATCAACTACTTGAACACCAAAAATTTATATACTGCACGTTCTGCAGAACCAATACATACTACTTGCATTCGGCAAGCTTACGCATTTCTGATAAAACCACTTATTTTACAATCCCCATTAAAACATAAAATCATTTCATCACCAGCATTTTTCATCTTCGCAGCAATCACACAATAATTTTTTCTCTACACAATTATCCTTAGACATTGTATACCATTTTTCCAACATTTCTGGAATTGTCACACGTTTGTGAAATGAAAGCGCCTTTTCTAAATTTTTTACAAAAAAATCGGTGTCAAAATAGATACGCTTCACGCTTAGATGATTTTTGGACCACACAATAAAATCACAATGTGTAGTACGTGTCGCTTGCATTTAAAGACAAATTTGATAAAAACAGACGTGCTGTCTATCAATTGAGAATGCACCGTCATCTTTGCTACGTGAGAATGACCTTTTCATTAATAAAAATTTTTCCATGGCGATCTCTGAAGACTTCATTCTGTACGGACAATTAATCTCTATACAACCTAGAGAGCAGCAGCCGCACGTTGTTAGGCCATCCGGAGATCCTCCGAGAACTGTATAGTTCAGTGAAATCACAAAGCCTGCTGTACCGATACGGAAATTCATGTGGTGACGTTCCATTAATTTTTAGTACTCCGCTCTGGCCGTGTCCTCGTATGTCAGCTCATATTCAGTTTCTTTAGTTTTGAACGTCCTTGACATAGGGCAGCAAATACTTTTGATAAGGGGTAAGGATAGCTTGTCAAGAGATGTTTGACAAACACTTTCAAAGACTGAAGCTGAAATTTGTCCTGCTTTAAAGGTGTACCAGCTAAAGCTCTTGCTTTGTTCTGCTATTTTTTCAAAAACAGCAATCCTCTTCTCCGTAATCCTGAAGTCAACCTGAACTTAAAGTAAATTATCTAGCTTGAAATTTATGTACACTTCGTGGTAGATGTTCGTCCATGGGGGTGGCAAATTCCTGACATCATTCACAATTCTCCGTGAAGCAAACGACTCTATAATTCGTAATATTGCTCCACCCGGCTCAGCTTCTCCGATTCCTCCCAAAAATCTAACGAGACTCTATTCTTGAATGGAAGGAACATTATCTAAGCACGCGTCTGAAATAAAAAAAATTTACTTTCTTATAATTTACATTTTCCTTTTATTTTAACTACACCATAATGTTACCATAATAATCACTGTTTCTGCCTTAATCTATATCCGATATCTTTTGTGGAATTGTTGCCTTGTTCACTGTGGGCACTAGTTATACAAACAATTGGTCAGTGCAGGACAGCGTTTCAGGGTTCGGTCTATGCAGAAGGAAAAAGTCGACTGCTGCTATATGGCTGCATACCTCTCCCAGACCAGCCATATACGTGCAATGAGCACTTTTAGTTGATCCGTCATTATTTAAAATAAGCTACGGATTATAATTCGTTTCATTTTTACGCTGTGAATGCTTGACCTTAAAAAAAGTATTCGCTGCTCAGTACAAAATTTACTGAAAAGAAGTAGGATGAAATAGTTTCTATGATTTTTTTTGAAAAATTTTACAAATAATTTTTGAGGATGGCTTCAAAATTTTTATGAATTTTTAATGCATTTCAAACAATAACTAGCTTTTTCGCGTTGAGAAAAATCTTCAACTTCCTATAAGTTTTTTGAGTCCTTTTTCGCTAAAAAATTGATCTTTGTGGTCAGGAAAAATTAAAAATTGATGAGAATAAGTTAGAGAATTTCTAAATAGGTACTTTTTAGCTTTTTTGTATGAAAAAAAAACCTAAATTTTCGCAAAGTTTTGTGAGTTTCTTTTTTTGTCATTTGTTATCGAAAAATATAAATTTTTCATAGATTTTCATAAAAATTTCAGTGATTTACATTGAAGTGACAAAAAAAAAAGTAATCTTCATGTTTTTAATCATATAACTTAATTTTTTTAATTCAACAAGCAGATCGCTGTTGCCAGAGACTGCTGAGGAATTTCATGTCAAATCATCTGAAGAATTTACGCTATTGTGAGTGATATTGATGAAGATTGTAGTATTTGTTCTCTAAGGTGTTAAGTGAGAGAGACCATGAAATGATTTCTGGAAAATTAAAAAAGCTTAACAAATAATGAAATTTAAAAATGTTGGTCATTTTGAACTCCCATAACCTTGGTGTTTTTGATGCTATCAAGGTGTATTTTCTCAAAATTATTCGTAATCAAATGCAGTTTCAAAGAAATGTTTTTTTAAAGAAAAAAATGTCTAGCTCTTCTTAGATTAAAAAGAAAATTGTTAACACGGCATACGTTCTTAATTATTTCTCGAAAACTATAGATATCTCATTCTAAAATTCACAGGGCTTCTAGAGGACACTGTAAGCTATCTAACAAAAAAAGAAGAAAAAAGTGTGTTATTTTCAGAAGTTCAGTTAAAAATTTTTTTCTGACAAATCCAAGAAGTGTAAAAAAAATTTTTTTCTCAAAAATATTTCTTTAAAACTGCATTTTATTTTTAAAATTTTTCAAAAAATACACCTTATTAGCACTGCAATCACCAAAGTTATGATAGTTGGAAAAAAAGACCAAATTTTTTTTTAAGTTTGAATATCTCCCAAGTTTTTTGAATTTTAAAAAATTCATTTCATGGTATTTCTCTTAACACCTTAGAGAACAAATACTGCAATTTTCATCAAGATTATTAACAATAACTTAAATTCTTTAGATGATTTGTCATGGAATCGCTCTGCTATTACATTAAAAAATTTATTTCTAACCCCAAAATGTCAATAATTCGACATCGAACTTTACATTAGCAATAGAATTTCATAATGTCAACTAAAACGAATTCCATGCTTTACAAAAAGATTGCTTGATGTTAATGTTTATACACAAAGGTAAGTAAAAATAAGTTACAA
>JAUELO010000231.1:2233275-2245610 GCA_032357855.1 Amphibolips quercusostensackenii | reverse complement strand
GGACTAGACGTGCACCACCCTGGTTATCACCTCTATTATCACCATCGACTTTTATCACCAGACAATAACATTCAACTTTTCTAGTTGTTCGGCATCTTATGCACTCCCCCTTTTTTCCCAATTTCTATTTTTGTTTTTCTTCTTTTTCCTTTCCGCATTTTTTGCCAAATATCCCTTACGATTGAATTGAATTGAATTACGAACTTGAATTACGCAATAGCTCAAGCGGAAAGGGGTCGAGAGGTTTTTCTATGATTTGCTACGTAATGGGGGGTCCTTCATTTAAACAAACGATTTTTAACAATTCGCAAATGAAAAAAATAACTCGCAGTAATTGTACAGAAATTCAATTTGAATTTAACTTTACATTCTAAAGGAACATGGAAAGTGTAAAACGAATCTAGCCAACAATCCTTCATATAAAAACGCGTAGGCTCCATTGGAAGTGAGCATGGTAGCGTCCATTTTTTTACTTACAGGGTAACCTCTCGATTTTAAATTAAAATCTACAGAAGTAAAAGAGTAGATTTCTAGCTTTATCGGTCACCAATATTTACTTCAAATTATGTATTTTTACTACTACTTTCAATAACAGTTCTGACCATCCAGATCTATTTAATACATAAGATGCGAAACAATTAAATAAAATGTATAATATTCTTTACTGAATTATCAATCTGATTAATATGTCAAATGTACTTCATTAATGAAGTTTCTTAAATTAAAAAAAATTGAAAGTACTAATAATTATTAGTACTTTAAATTTTCAAAAGAATATAAAGTAAAAATTATTTCAATGTTTCAATAAAAAGTAATAGTTTGAGGTTTTTTATGTTGAAAGCTGTTTAATTAATTATTAGCTGATTAATTTTGTTTGCAATATAATATTACATAAAGATTAAATTTGAATAATTTTTTAATTAAGTAACATAAATTGATTATCCATCTGAAGGTTATGTAGTTGAATATTGCTATTATTTTTATAATTACATTTTTTTTAAATACCTCTATTACAATCATATATTTTTTTTAATGTTTGTGATGTTGTGAAATTAGTATCCAAATTAAAGTTTCGAAATCGTATGTACATATGTTTCAATTATTTTGAATTACTTTAAAAGATTACTAATAAATGAAATGTTTTAAAATTCTATTTCAGATTCAAAGAACAATATAATGTAAAAATCATTTAAATGTTGTAATGAAAATAGTTGTATTTTTATGTTGTGAACTGATTAATTAATTATCAACTGATTATAATTCACCTTAATTTTCTAGCATTAGTTTATAAAGTTAAGTAAAGAATTAATTATTGACTATTTAATTTGTTTTAAAATATTGAATTACATTAAAATTTAATTTTAATTATTGTTATTTAAGTAACTTTGATTAATTATTTACTTCAGGTTTATGTAATTAAATATTGGCTATTATTTGTATAATAAAAGTTTATTTTTTATTTAAAATACAGATATCAAATTATATAATTATTTTTAATGTTTGTGATGTTGTGAAATGAGTTCTTACAAGTTTAAGATTCTGCTCTCTAAATATTAATAGTGAGAAAAAATGAAAAATAGGTCAGTGTAAAATAAGGACAAATGCTTTCTTCTGAAGATTATATTTTCATTTAAAAGAGTTATTGATTGTTTGAAAATTCAACACTTCTATTAATGAGTCATTTTTTGTATAAAAATTCATCTATTTTTCATTTGTATTTTTGATATAAAGTCCTTCTATTTTTGTACAAATTGCACTTTTATTGGATGAAAATGCAACTTTTTGGTTGAAAATTCAACTGTTTTCTTGAAAATCCGTCTTTTTGATTTAAAGATTTATCTACTTGCGCAAAAAACTTATTTCTTGTTTAAAACTCATATTTTGATGTTAAAAAGTATAACAAAAATATTTTTCGGCTGAAAACTAAATTTTTTCATAAATTTGTCTATTTAATTCAAAATTTCATCTCTTTTGGTAGAAATTTTATCTTTTTTGTATAAAAATGCAACTGTCTGGTTAAAAATTACTCTCCTTTGCTTAAGGATTCAACTATTTTGTAAATGAAATTCTATTAAACCACTTTGTTAAAAATTCATCTTTTTATCCTAAAAATTTAATTATTTTGTTAATTATTTAATTATTTTGTTACTGATTCAAGTATTTTGTTAAGAAGTCATCTTTTTCGGTAAAAATGCAACTACTTAGTTAAAAGCTGTGCTACTTTGTTGAAAATTCATTTTTTGGTTTAAGGATTGTCTCTTTAGTTAAACACTTTACTATTTTCTTTGTAGAGAATTGATCTTCTTGTTTAAAAAATCATGTGTTGGGTTAAATGTTAAACTCTTGTTGAAAATTCATTTTTTTTATACATTTATCATTTTATTTTAAAAAGTTTATCTCTTTGGTTTTAAAATTACCTATTTTGTGAAAAATTCGTCTTTTTGTTTAAATTAGGCTGATTCTGTTTTTAAATAAAAACCTATTTTTGTTGTAATATCAACTATCATGAGTTTTTTTGAGAATTCATAGGTAATTTGGTTAAAAGTGCTACTATTTTGTTGGAAATTTATCTCTTCTGCGTGAAGGTTTAACTGCATGGTTGTTATTGCAACTAGATAGTTGAAAATTATTTTTGTTGCTGTTGTAAAGTTTCGTTTTTGAATTTTCTTGTCCATTACTCTCCGACTGCTAAACAACACCGCAGATACGAAAAAAAAGTTAAAAGTAAAAATTATTTATTTCAAAAAGACTTAAAACTGTGATCTATATGACAAATTTCGCATATTAAACACAGTTTATTAAGTGCAAAGCGAAATAAATTCATTAAGATAAAAATTTTGAGCATTTAAAGAAAAATTATGTCTGGCAGGAGGAGACATGGACCTGGCACGAAGAGACGTCTCTGAAGGTGGATTCACAAGAAGAAAAAAATGAGGTCAACCACTTTTAAATTAAAAGCTTTTAAAATTAAAGCTGAAAAACTTCAACTCAGATATTTGTAAGTAATGGTCGTGTCACAAAATCAGGTTCCTAAAAAAAACTTTTTTGTGATTTCACAAATTGAAATTATATTATAAGCTATGTCTAATAAAAGAAAAGCTACAATTATTTATAAAAAAGGTTTAAAACTTGCAAAACAATCATTTTTTAAGCAATATTTCATGTATTTAAACTTTTCAACTTGTGAGTCTACCTATGTTTAAAGCTTAACCTTGATTAAGCGAAGGAAATACTTTAGCAGAGTAGGAACGAAGTCGAAGTCCTAATAAAGAAATTGTTTCTTTAAAGATAATAAAATTTTTAAAAATTTCGGGTTTTAATCGTGTGCAAAACTACAAATCTTGCCGACGTTTCGTAAACATTGCAGTTCCCCTTATTACAGTTCAGTTCACAGTTAGTCCTGAAGAAGTGAACTGCAATGTTGACAAAACTTCGAAAACATTCGTAGTTTTTCACACGATTGAAACCCAAAGAAATTCTTTTATTTTATTGCAAGAAATTTCCGTGAAAGCATTACATCTTTTCTAAAGGAAGTGTACATAAACGTAGGGTCAGCATAAAAACTAAGCACACAGTGCCAGATCTGACAAACGCTTTTTTCACTAACGCTGTGAAGAATCGCGGCTCACAGAAAAAACTCTAAAAGACTTTGTGATAGGGCGATGTTTGCTTAGTGGGCATTCCACGATTTCTTGTTGAATTAATTCTTTAATCTCACCGCTTACCATGTTTATTTTCACCCGTTTCAGCAGAAAAGTAGTAGGTTCATATATACCACGGAGAACCGTTTGATTGTTTGATAAATATTTGTCCAATACAGCATAGATGTCACCAGTGGACGTTGATAATACAATTTGTTCTTCGGCTGGCATGGGTTTCATGATATATTTTGAGTCTCTTAATTTAAGTGGTGTATTGGGAGAAAAAACGTATCTTAGAAGTTCGAATATTCGGTTCAGATTCCTCTGGAGAACGAGTCTAATAAATCTAAGTTCTTTAAACAGAAATCCAAGCACACGAGGAAAAATCATCTCAAGACGTGAAGAGTTGGACCTGGCACGTAAGGATGGCTCGACAGATGATGGAGACCTGGCAGGTGAATGAGTCCTGGCAGGAGGAGACCTAGACCTTACGCGAAGAGTAAGCTCGGTAGATGGAGAAAACTCATCAGAAGAACGAAGTCTTTTAGGAGAAGAAGAGTGTCCACGGTAGGGACTACTAGGATAAGGGTCGCCTTTGAGGAAACACTCAGACTGTGAGCCTAATTCTAGAACAAGAAGTAGAGGATTATATATATTTTTATCATATGATCATATGTTGATATGACATGAGTTTCAAATATGGCTATTATCGAGGAATTTGTTTCGCTGAATTTCTTAGGGTAATTTTTAATTGAATAGTTTAATTTTCCACCAAAATGTTGATTTTGAGCCAAACTAGATTAATGTGGACCCAAACAGTTGCATTTTTCAACCCAAGGAGGTAAATCTATGAAAATATACATTTTTAACATACTAGTTGAATTTTAAAGCAAAAAGTACGAATTATCTCCAAAACGGTTAAATTTTCAACCCAATACATGCCGTTTCAGCAAAAGAGATAATTTTCTACCAAAAAGTTGAAGTTTCATCTAAATAGTTCAATATTTACCAGAAAATTCATTTTTAGCCGAATAATTTAATTCGTAACCAAAAATAAAACGAATTTTTCACAAAACCAGATAAAGATCATTTTCAAGACAATAGTTAGAAATAAATTTTCAACCAGAGCGATTAATTTTGTACCAAAAAGATTGATGCGAAACAAGATACATAAAGTTTTTACCAAATTTAAAAATTTCAAAGGAATTTTTAACATAACACTTAAATTTCGACCAGAAAAGAAAGTTCAATAAATAAGTGAACTAGCCACCAAGAAGATCTATTTTTTACCACGAAAGACGAAGTTTTTACGCAAGAAAAAAAATGTTAACCAAAGAAGGTAAATGTTAAGACAAACATGAAATACTTATATTCTTAATTAGAAAATTAATTAACAAAAAAAAACCTAAAATAGTTGAATTTAAGTGAAGGTAAGGGGAAGCTTAAATTCTCAATAGAATAAGCAAAAATTAATTGTTTGTGAAAAGGTAATTACTGCGCGCCTAATGCACACAATGTTCTAGTAATCTATAAAACGGGTGGATTTTGAACCAGAAAATATAAATTATCATAAAAATAGCTTATTTTTTAGCAAGAAGCTGAAACCAAAAATATGAATTTTCATAGAAAAGTTAATTTTCAATAAAATAGTTTGATTCTCTGAAAAACTGTTAAATCCTCAACCAAACCAAATTAATTTAAATCCAAAGAGTTACATATTCAACCAAAAATGATGAAATCTTAACAGAAAAAATTCATCTTCACCCAATAAAGACACCTGTTTAATAAAATACGGGAATTTTCAACTGAAAAAGATTGATCTGCAGTAAAAAATGTTAATTTTCAACCAAAAATAAAAGAAGAGTTACATTGTTAGTTGAAAAAGTAATTATTAACAATGAAGAACTAATTTTTGTAAGAAATAGTTACACCTGATAATATAGATATATTATATTATTCTATTTACCAATAGAATAAAGGATAATGGTTAAAGGCAGGACTGGATCACAGACAATCCGCATCGTTTCTAATGAGAAGACAAACCTACTGATGTTTTAATAAATAATTTTAATAACAATGTAACTTATAAATATTCTACTGTTACATTAGTTTATATAATCCACATTGTACTCGTTATTATCTGAATTGCAGGTGTCAAACTCGTCCTTCTGAGATATTTACATTTGATAAGAGCAAGTTATAACGAAAAAAGGTTGGTTATAAACTTATTCAATAAAACTGATGATACCTTTTAAGGAATCTTTAACGTTTTATGGAGAGATAGTTTTTGCATGAAAAATTTATATTTTTTGAATGCAAATAAAATATGATTATCTTTAAAAATTGTTCGCTTACGTTTCAAAGATTAACTAAAATAATAATGAAGAATGAAATTTGTACATAATTTTGCAATAACTGAATAAGCAATCGCGGTATAATGTACAGATACTAATAACAAATTCATTGAATATGATATAGTTTAACATAATATGGCCACTAGTATCTTTTCAAACAAATCCGAATTTTAATCCTAAAAGTATATATTTTGAAAGGAAATTTAACTGCGCTTTTTTTATTAGAATGGAAAAATTGTAGCTTTTGAAACCACAGATTGTCAGTGCAAAAGCTGTTAGGAAAGGTATAAGTATGTTTTTACTAACAATTCTAAACATTACTACTCTACAGTACATTTTTTAACGGCTATTGGTGTTTTTTTTTTTGTAACCGAAAGTTTTCCAGGAATGAGAAATTACTGCAGATACTCAACAACATAATAAATTTAATGCATCATCCGATTCTGTACGTGAAAAAATATATGATCCTTCATTCCTTGTTGCAGAATTAACTTTAAAGTCTAAGTGTTTCCTTTAAGGCGACCCTAATCCTATTGGTCCTCGTTGTAGACCTTCTTCTTCTACTAAGAGACTTTGTTCTTTTGCCGGGTCATTCTCATGTACCGAGCCTACTCTTCGTCTCAGGTCTAGTTCTCCTCCTGCCAGACCTCATTCTTCTGCCGAGAATCCACCGTTAGCCAAGCCACCTCTTCGTGCCAGGTCCAGGTCTCCTCGTCTCGAGATGATTTTTCTTCGAATATTTAGATTTATGTTTAAAAAACTTAGATTTATTAAAATTGTTAGCGAAAGGCATACAAACCGGATATTTGAACTTTGAAGATACATTTTACTTTTAGGTCAACAAATTAAATTGAAAACCCCAAAATTTGCGCTGAAGCTCATGTCCACTGAAGAGCAAATGGTATTATCAACGTTCAATGGCGACCTCTATGCGGTATTGAACAAATATTTATCAAACAATCAAATTATTTATCGTGCAATACATAAACCTAGTCATTTTTCTCAGGAACAAGTAAAAATAAATACAGACAACGGCGAGGTTGAAGAGTTGACCCCACAGGAAATCGCGGAATGCCCACCAAGCACTAAAAACCCAATCTTAAAATGATTTGAAGTATTTCGTGTAAGCGACAATTCCGCCCATCGTAACAAAAAAAACCGTGCGCATTTTTCAGATCTGGCGCTTTGCTCCCGGTCTTTATGCATACTTAACGTTTATGCATAGAATTTTTTAAAAATGAGTGTCAAGAGATTCACAACTTTCATTTTGTAATTTTGAATTCCATTTTTGGGATGGCCGTTGGGGAGGAAAAGCAGGAAATAACCGGAAATCGTTTTTACCGGAAATTTTGACTAGTTTTTAGCAGAAAAATGCATACAATCACTTCATACATAAAAAATTTGATATAGCATTTCTAGTTACAAAATCATTAAGTTTGCACTAAGCTTGGTATTAAATTGTTTGTTAAAAATATTTCACATTTTAATTGCGCATTTCCAATTTAAAGATTTATAAAATGCAGTTTGGAAGACTTAAGGTAGTGTTAATACAAAAAATTGGATGTCTTAAATGAACAGTTTTTCTACGACTTTAGAAATCAAAATAATATTACTAATTATGTCATTTCAAATAACAAAAAATTATTTTTTATGAAAGAAATTTTGATTCTACAGAAACAATAATTTTCACAAACTGTTTTGTATGTGAATTTTTCTTAATGTCACTTCTTACTAATATTTTTAAAATAATTTAATTTTTATAATAGCTTATCTTTTCCGAAAAAATATTCTCATAACGACATTTGAATACTGTTTGATTACTTTTTAAAATTGATCATAGAATAGTTGCAGTGAACGTTTTCCTTTTTAACAAAACAAAATAGTTGAATTCTTAACCAAAAATATGAATTTTTAACAAACGATATTAATTTTCTAACCCAAAAGACGAAATTTCATCTAAATACATTAATTTTCTTGTTTAATTAGGGATTTAACTGATTTCTGGAAAATTTTACATTTAACGGTTTTTTACTCCAAATTATAATCTTTTTTGGTAGAGAATTTATTTCTATTGAATAGAAATTCAACTACCTGGTAGAAATTTTAAATTTTTTGTAAAAAATTCATTTTGTTTTGGTTGAAGATTCATAATTTGAATTAGAAACTTATATTTTGTAGAAAATTAACTTTTTTGTTTAAATATTACGTTTTTGGTAAAAATTTGCATTTTTTATACAGCTTATTCAGTGAAAAGCAAAATAAAATCATTGAAATATAAAAATTCGAGCATTCAATAAAGAATTAAGTCTGGCAGGAGGAGAACTGGACCTGACATAAAGAGAAGGCTGGGTGGGTGTAGGCAACCCGGTAGAAGAATGAGGAATTGGAACCGGTAAAGTAGAAGAGAATATTTTTTCTGAAAAAATAAGAGATGGCTCAATAATATTTAACCATTTTTTAAAAAGTGGTAAAAACCGATAAAAAAAAGAGATTCAACTGCTAAAAACATTGTTATATCAAATTCGTTTTTAACTTCTAAAAATTTTTCTTCAAGAATAATTTTTTTGTTTAAAATTATTGTTTTTTGTAAGTTTTAATTTTTGTTTCACTAAATTTTTATTAGCGTTTTATTTGAAATGACATTGTCAGTTGTCGTACTAAAAATCTAGTCATAACCAAATAAATAAACCGAAAACTCATATTATTAGGTTGCAACTGTTTGGTTGAAAATTAAATTTCTCAAAAATTAATTTTTTTTAATTGTTAATTTAAATCTGTGAGTAAAAATTGAACTACGTTATTAAAAATTCGTCATCATTTTAATAAAGGCATATTTTTTAGTTGAGAATTCAACCATATTTTCAAAATTATTTTTTTTTTATGAGAATCCATATTTTCTGGTTAAAAATTTAATTTTCGTACAGAAAATATATCGTTTGTCTTTAAAGTTTAAGACATTGGATAAACTTTCTATTTCGTTCATGACTGGAAAATCTTTGTTTGTTGAAAATTCCTCTTTTTGCTTTTAAAATTATAATCAGTCATAAATATCAACTATTACACTTTTTTATTAAGAACTCTTTTTATGAGGCAGAAAAATAAATTATTTTGCTTAAAATATTATTACTTTGTAAACAATTTAAGTATTTTGTTGAAAAGCCTTTTTTTGTAAAAATGCAACTAATATATTTAAGTTGAAAAAGCAACTACCCTGTTAAAAGTAAAGCTGCTTTGATGATAAAAATTTTTTACGGTAGAAAATCAATCATTTTAGGTAAAAATTTATATTTTAGGTTGGAAAATCATCTGTTTTGTAGAAAATTCGTAGAAAATTTGTCAAATATTTTTATAGCTTGAAAACTTAACTATTTGGTAGGAAATAAATCTATTTAGTGAAAAATTGACTGTTTAGTTGAAAAATCATATTTTCAGTTTAAAAATTTAACTATTTTGTAGACTATTTATCTCTTGCATTTCAAAACTCGTCTTTTTTATATAATACTAATTTTTTTGTGGGAAATTGATCTTATTTGAGACAAAAGGATTAATTTAGTAGAAAATAATCTGATTAACAACGCAACTGATTAATATTAAAGTAGATGAAGTTTCAACGGATGAAAATACTTTTTTTATCAAAAGGTCAAATGTTATTATTTTGACTTGAAAATTCAACTGTTTGGTTTAAAAAATTATTATTTATGGTAAGAATTTAATCTTTTTGGTTTGAAAACTCGACCATTCATTCAAATATTTTGCTATTTGTTAAAAAATTTCAGTGGCATTGTAAAAGATTTAATTGTCATTTAAAAAATTTAAATATTTTTTTAAATTCAGCTTTTTTGGTCAAAATTAAACTGTATTTTCAGAATTGAGCTGTATTGAAAAAAATTGTCTTCTTAGATCAAAAATTTAAACTATTTAGTTAAAAGTTTTTCTATTTTGTTGGGAATTCGAATATTTTGCTTGGAGGTTTAACTATTTGATTGTTAGAGCATTAGTGCAACTGCTTGATTAAAAATTATTGTTTGTTCTAGTAAAATTTTATTTCTTGATTCTATTATTCACTATTATTACTTTGACGGCTGAACGACGCCACAGACACCAGAGAATTCTCGAAAATCAACATTATTAATTATCTCAAAAGGACTTACAAATTTGGCTTACACCAAAATTGTTTGTATTTATTTCTTATGATAATTAATATAAAATAATGATAAGAAACAAAATTTTTAATTTTTTGCAACATCATACATCAAATTTTACATTTTTTATATATTTTATTAAGTGCAAAGCGCAATAAATACATTAAAATATAGAAACCGAAGCATTCAGAGATGAATTAAGTCTGGCAGGAGGAGACCTAGACCTGACACGAATGTAAAGCTGAATAGGTGGTGGTAATCCGGCAAAAGAATGAGTTTTATTTCTTTTCAGTTTTAAGCTTCTTATATTGAAGCTCAAAAAACTTCAATGCAGCAATTTTTTAGTAAAACTGTTCATAATTTAAACGTATAGAATATATAGCTTAAAACACTTTTCATCTGACAAATTTTTCACTAAAAATTTTTCTAAATAATATCTTTTATTTAAAAAAAAAACATTCCCTACAACTTTATTATTTCCATTCTTAGAAACAAGCGAATAAGACTATATATCTTTATTAGTCTCTAGTGAACAATCATCAAATAACTTTTTTATTTGAAAAATCTTTTGACCTTTAATTCTAAAAGATCTACACATAAGCGTGGTGTGAGCATAAAGACCGAACGCACAGAGCTAGATCTGACAAACGTGTTTTTTTCTTATTATTAACGCTGTAAAGAATTGTGGTTTACACGAAATACTCTAAAAGACTCTGAGATAGGCCAACGGTTGTTTAGTGGGCATTCCGCGACTTCTTGTCGAGTTAATTCTACAACCTCACCGCTATACATGTTAATTTTTACCCGTTTTGCCCGAGGAAGAGGAGGTTTATATATTCCACGAAGAATTGTTCGTCTGCCTGATAACAATTTGTCCAATATCGCATAGACGTCACCATTTGACATTGATACTACAATTTGTTCTTCGGTTGGCATAGGCTTAAGAGCACTTTCTGAGCTTCTTAATTTAACTGGCGAATTTGAAGGAAAAACATATGTTCGAAGTTCAAATATCCGATCTGGATTTTTCTGGGGAACAAGTCTAATAAATCTAAGACTCTCAAACATAAATCCAAGTACGAGAGGGAATTTTAGGCTGAGAGGAGTAGACCTAAACCCGGCACGAAGAGGTGTCTCGGCAGGTGGTAAAGAACTAGCAGAAGAATACGGTCTGGCAGTAGGAGACCTGGATCTAACACGAAAAGTATGCTCGATAGGTGGAAAAAATTCGGCAGAAGAATGAGTTCTGTCAGGAGGAGACGAAGATCTGATAGGAGAAGTAGGCTCGGTAGGTAAAAGAGGCTCGGCAGAAGAACGAGGTATTTTAGAAGAAGAAGGTGGTTCACAACAAGGACCATCAGCATAATATTTGTTAGATGAAAGACGCTCAGACTGTGAACTCAATTCTGCAACAAGAAATAGAAGATTTTATTTATTTTTGGAATACACAATCGCACGTTCGTATGGCATGAAATGTAAATATTATTGTAATCAAGGAACTTACTTTGCTAAATTCCTTTTTCTCATAGGATCTTTTTAAGCAAATTTCGAACTTTGATTTAAAAAGCAAATATTTTTAAAGCTGATTTGATTGTGCTTTTTTTAGAACAAAAAATTCGTAACTTTTACAAAAAAAGTTTTAAGTGTAAAAGTTGTTTAACCCTTAAATGCACGGTGGGAACGTGGGTTTCCACCAACTTAACTTCAGATTTTTGCTATTTAATTAATCGTTAACGTATTTAGCTCAGGTTTTATTTATTCATTGGCTAATTAATTGGTAAGAGAACATAAAAATATAGTTCATTCGGCATAATTGTTTGAAATAATTGTTATATAAATAAACAAACACAAAAAAATGCCTTTTTTTCGAAAGAATTCATTTTTGAAGAATCAATTTAACATAATAAATTGAAACTCTCTACTCAGGGGTTTTTGGGGTCGCTGATTACGAATCTGACGTCAGAATTTTGAAATTTTTAATTCAAGACGGCGGATTCAAGATGGCGGTTGCAAAATTTTGAAAAAAGAGATATATGAGCTTGAAAATCCCTACTCGGGGGTTTTTGGGGTCGCTGATTACGAATCTACTATTAGATCCTTGTAATTCTTCAAAATAGATCTGATATGGTCAACACTAACACATAAATAGTGGTTAAAATATTTATGAGATTTTGAAAATTATATATTTTTTTGTGTAA
>JAUELO010000231.1:2201945-2216231 GCA_032357855.1 Amphibolips quercusostensackenii | reverse complement strand
GATATGCTCTCATTTGAAAAAACTGACTAAGTTGGTACTGTGCATGTACAGGCCCAAGACCGAAATACAGGAGGTCAGCAGTGCCCTTGCTCTTCAAGCTGAGATACTTTGATCCAAAGACTTCAGAAAATTCATAGACAGCGATTGCACTGGTGCGGGAGATGGCAAAGTGAAAAAAACATTGAGAGACGAAATTGATGATCTCCGCAGACAACTTAAGGCCATGAAAGCAAATCAGATGTCACTTATTAGATCGCATGAGCAAAACGACGAGGTCAAGTGTGATCAGTGCATGAGAACTTAAAGGATCCTGGAAAGAAGGATTCAACTTATAACTAAAGAAACCTTTGAGAGCTTTGGAGAAATGACGGAAGACGACTGGAACGATGAAGTTTTCGCAAAGCCTGGAGATAATCAAAGCTACATCTGGAAGGCACCAGAAAATTGCACCATCATTCTTCCCTGCGATGCAAGCATTTCTTTACGGGACAAACATGTAAGCAAAGCCATCGAAGTATTTGGTGGAAAGGAAGGACTCTTAAGGCAAAATAGAAGAAAGGGGAGTTTGCGAAAATGCTTTACTCTCCTGGCTTTCCTGATAAAGAAGGAAACTTCAAACAGACAACGAGGCTAATATATTTGCCAATCTTCAGTGACCCAGCTTCAAAGGGGAAAGACGATGACAAATCGCTGTTTCAAGCCTTAAAGAATATAAGGGAAGAGACACTGAGGAGCAAAGAAAATAAAGTTGCTGTGTCAGACATGGATGACATTACAGGACTTGTGGCTACGCGTATGCTGCAATTTCTTTTTGCTGGTACGCATGTGCAGATCAAGAGATTTAAAATGAGCCAGCAGTAGAAGAGAACTGCCAAGGAAAGAAAGAGTGACATCCCCGAAGTCTCACAAGCAGGTCCAATGAAGGACAAAAATAAACGCCAAGAAGGCAAAGCAAGTACTACGAGCAGAAAAAAGCCAACCCAAGATGCAGTACTTGTGCAAATGCAGGGCAAAAGCTAATTCCAGATGCCTTAACGACCCATCTCGTCAGAAAATAGGTTATCCATGTGAAGGACATGAATGAACTGACGACATTTGAAGAAATTAGAGAAGCAGTGAACCAACTTGTAGGTCTCAGACCAGAGGAATACGAGGTGAGGGCACTGCGACCGGTCTATGGAAATAGGCAGAATGTGAAGTTGATTTTACGTGAGTCTGACGCTATTCGGCTGACGCAAAAAGAAAAAAGAAAAATTGACTAGACAACCTGTAGAGTCTTGGAAAGGAAAAAGGACAATCGGTGCTCTAAGTGCTAGGGACTCGGACACGTCCAAGACAATTGCACTGAAGTGAATCGACAGAAGAACTGCCTGAATTGCGGACAGGAAGGTCACAGAGCTGCAAGATGCCCCAACCAGCCCTTCTGTATCCTCTGCAAACAGGAAGGACCTTAGACACTCTCTGTAAAAGGTCACGCTGTAAGCGAGAGAAAAAGGCCACCTGCAGTAAGTAATGCAAATAACCGCAATAAAGATCCTGCAAATAAATTGCAACAGAAGCTACCCAGCGCATGACCTTGCCTTGGCTACAGCCAGGGAAATAGGAGTAGGAATAGTGGTTCTATGTGAGCTAAATAGGAAAGCCATAGAGAACAGAAACGACTGGACCTCTGATGACGATATGAATACGGCTATGAAAGTCGCTGACCCGCGGATAGCCTTAAGAGGACAGGGCAAAGGCAAAGGCTTCTCTTTTGTTATTTCTGCATTCTTTACCATCTGCGGTTGCTATGCCTTTCCTAACATGCAGGTTGAAGAGCTGGAAGAAACGCTGGATCAGATAGAAACGATTATGAGATAAAGAAACGTTAAAAACGTTGGTAAAAGGCCTACCTTTTAAAGAAGAGAGTATGCATACATACTTGATCTAACTCTAGCGTTGGAAAAAATCAGCAATAAGATCGCAAACTAGGAGGTCAGCGGAAAAGAATCGCTTAGCGACCACAATTATGTGGTCTTTGAGGTACTCGAAACGCTAGCCAAAAACAAGAAACAATAAAGGAGAGGTTGGAATTCCAGAAAGATGGACGCGGAGAGACAGCAGAAAGCCATACAGAAAATACTAGCGACTCCCGAATCAGAAACAGCCAAGGGATTCTCGAAGACGCTGAAAACAGTCTGCAATGAGTGCATGCCGAAGGTAAGAACATCCAAAAAAGGTCAACCTATGTATTGGTGGAACGACAAAATCGCAGAACTTCTGCGTGTGTGTCACCCAAAACAGAAGAAAGGTCACCAGGATAGCAAGAAAAAATCTTTCTGTACTCAAGCGGATTCTATGGCAAGAATACGATAGATTCAAAGAAGAGCTAAGGAAGAACATTAAAGTAGCTAAAAGAGGCGGCTGGGACCAAGTTCTAGAAGAGGTAGATAGAGACATCTGAGAAAAGGGCTACCAGATAGTCATGAGGAGGACCATAGGGCAAGCTCCTAAATCCCAGTTGGCTATGCAAATGGTGGAGGATATAGTGAAGCAGCAATTTTCGGTACACGAAGCTGTGAACTTTAAGCGAGCAGAAAATGGGCTCTTTAGTTGCTTCACTGAAGAAGAACTGAAGCTGGCCAGCAGCAAGCTCAAGAATAAAAAAGCTTCAGGTCCAGGAAATATCCCCCCGGAAATCGTGAAAAAAGTAGAGCTAAGCAGACCGGAATACGTCCTCCAAGTTTACAACAATTTGGCTGCTAGTGAAAAATTTCCAAAAGAGTGGAAGACAGCGAATCTTGTTCTGCTAAGAAAGGGAAATAAGCCTGTGGAAAGCCCTAGTTCCTACAGATCTATTTGCCTTCTGGATATGGACGGCAAACTGTATAAATAGCTAATCTTGCTAAGACTCCAGAAAGAACTCAACAAACCGAGAGGATTGGCGAAAAACCAGTTCCGCTTCAGGGAATGTAGGGAAACGGTAGAAGCAATCATGAAAGTAGTGGCAGTTACAGAGCGCGCGGCCTCATTTTCGAAGCAATGTAGGCGCCTCTGTGCTGTCATAGCTATTGATGTAAAGAATGCCACAAATAGTGCATCCGGGTAAAACATCCTGGATGAACTTAGAAGGAGGGGGATAGACGAAGAGTTGATAAACCTTATAGCGTCCTACCTCTCAAAGCGTCAAATACGGATGAAAGCGGAGGGAGCATTCAAGACCAAGGAGATCAATAGTGGAGTTAAGCAAGTATCAGTACTTGAACCGACTCTGGAACGTCCAATACGATGGTCTGCTGAAACTAGAGCTTCCAGTGGGGGTAGAATTAGTGGGCTTTGCAGACGACATTGCTATGCTTGTCAAAGCAGAAAACAGACAAAAATTAATGAACCGAGCAAACTTGGCTATAGCAAGGGTCGCTCAGTGGATGGAGAAAATAAAGCTTCAACTGGCTCCTGAAAAAATGGAAGCGGTCCTGCTCACCACAAAGAGGAAGGTAGGGCACGTACAATTTAATATACAAGGCACTACTATCCGTCCCGACAAGGCCCTGAAACAACTAGGGGTTTGAATGGACACAAAGCTAAACATCAATGAAAATCTAGACAGAACTGTCTAAAAAGTTGAAAAAACAATGACAGCCCTTGCTGGTCTCCTGCCAAATATAGGGGGACCAAGAGCGTCTGAAAGAGGAGTACTGATGAGCGTAATACACTCGCGAATTCTGTACGCACCTCCAATTTGGGAAAAAGCGATGCAGGAGAAAGAGCAAAGGAGGAAGTTAGCCAGGATTCAAAAGGTCATGGGCATCAGAGTGTGCAGTTAATATTGCTCAGTATCGACAGAGGGGGTGAGAGTCTCAGCAGGCATAGCTCCAATCTAACTTCTAGCAAAAGAGCGACAGGAGGTATTTGAAGGGCGACAGAGAGACGAAGCCAAAACAAATCTCATGGTAAGATAGCAGGAAATGTGGGACGCAGCAAAAACTGGACGCTGAACATAGAGGCTTATCCCAGACATTCAAAAGTGGCTAGAAAGACCCTACGGGAAAATAGACTACTTTTTGAAGCAGGCCTTATCAGGCCATAGATGCTTCAGAAAGTACCTATTTGATCGCAAAAGGCTACTACTGACAAATGCCCATATTGCGGCGATCTTGACCATGCATGTCACACTCTATTTTCATGCATAAAATGGGATGAAGTTAGACAAGAGTTCCAAAAAGAGACAGGCAAACCTTTCACAGACAGACGTATGATGGCGAGTCTAATTGAATCAGAGAAAGGCTGGTTACAAGCATACGGAGTAATACGACACATTGTACAAAACAAGGAGCAAGAAGGCAGACAATTATGTAAGTAGACCATAAATGAGACGACAGCACACGTATTGAAGTTATGCTAACGCGGTTCCGATACGAAGTGCCGAAAAGGAGAGGATCCGGGTTTAGTGGGTATTGCCGTTTTTTAGGTTGAGTCCCACACGTTGTGCGTAAATGCATTTTGCCCATACCTCTATAAAAGGAATAAAAAGAATCTATCTATTTATTCATTAGATTCAGATAAGTATACATCATATTGAACAAAAAATTTGTAAAAGAAATATGTAATACAGTTAGCTGAAGTAATTTGAAACTACAGTACTGTTCAAAAGTTCGTAAAGTAATTTTTTGTAAGAGGTTCAACTTTAAATTTTAATATATTTAAAACGGCTCAGTGTAATTGAAAAATATTGAACGTATTTCGAAAAATTAATTGACCAAATACTATTTTTCCATGTCGTGCGGAATTTCGATACTTCTCTTCTTACTTAGTTTTTTCACGATCGAAAATTGTATTACTTTTACAAATTTTTCAACTTCAGTCCATTGTTTTCAGCTATTGATGGAATTTGAAAATCCGAACGCGACTGAATAGTAAACAAAATTTTCTAAAAGTTTTGTCAGAAGCAAATTTTGAAGAAAGTTAACCCCTTATGTCTGATATTAATTTTTATAATATTTTTTAACAAGTTATTACAAGACTAGCAAAATTGGGCTTAGTGATTTCTCGATACCCTAAAAACATCGATGGCTTATCAGAATTGTCGCTCAAAACCTTGCGGTTACTAAACGTGAAGGTGTACAAAACTTAAGGAATTCATGTAACTTCAAAACTTAGAAATTAAAAATCTCAAAGAAAAAACAGATAATTGAGCGAACCAAATTGTATTTGAAAGGGCTGGGCTTACACTTTAAAGTTCTGGCTGTAGTTATTCGAAAAAATAATATCCTAATGCTACATAATCTCAAACATAGGCTAAAATCACGATTTTCGCACTTTTGGGTTAGGACACCTCAAAATCCTGACGTGATAGAGCAACTCTGAGGCCAGATTCGTGTTCAGCGCACTCAAGACCTTCAGACAATTATACTCTAATTTCTGCTTCTGAAACTTGTCGGCCTGTGCAATAAAAAAAATCAGTTTTGTTATGAAAAAATGGTTAAGTGGTTTTTTCAAAAAAAGGTTTAGAAAAAAATCCAAATAATGAGTAAAAAATTATTATAATACCTAAGTTGATCCATTAATTATTTGTTAATACATTTAAAGCGTTAGCCGTTAGCTAATAAGCGCTTTCCATCTATGCGGTGTTAACGCGTAAGTTTAATGTTACTGCGATTTGTCTATAAAAATAAATACAGTCATAGATAAAATAGAACAGTCCAATATTTAAAGCAATTATGTGATCGACAGAGATAATAACGTCATGGTTTCAACCTTTCTGTACTATCTGACAATTCATGAGTAAACCTTCTTGCTATTAAATGCGTGTGTGACCAGAAGAGGGTATAAAAAATTGAACTCCCTTCAAAACAATTCTTACTATTACTATTTCTTATGCGAGACCTTTCAGTCCCCTCTCTCATGAGATTAAGTAAGACTTTAACATGTGTGCGTATGATACAAATTCCGTATCAATAGGCACAATTTTTAAATTTATTTTTTTGACACGAACATTATGGATTTTCCTTAGGTATATTAAGATTAAATTTGTACTTATTTCGGACAAAGTCAAATTGAATTAAAAAAGTGATTAGGATAAAATGCACATTACGTCGGTCAAATTGCTATTTGCTGTTAAGTTAAAATGGTTGATATATAAATCATAGAATTATATTCAAACATAGAATTGTAGATAATCGACAAGAATAAAATAGGACTATACACAATTATCAGATTTTCTTATCAGGAAAAACAGTAATAATTGTAATAATAAAGAATCTGAATAAAAATGTAACTAAGTAATATTCTGCTGCTTTATGATAATATGAAATATGTACGTATATCATATAGTCGTTATCTAATGAAATACAGGTTTCAAGCTTGGTCTTCTCAGATATTTACATTCAATCAGAGTCAGTTGAAAGGTATAAAAATGTAGTTGTAAGTTCGTTAAAACTGATATCACGATTTACACAGTCTTTTATATTTAAGCGAAATCGTGTTTTTCAATAAAAAATGTATGCCGTGTCTACTACAACTGACATTTTGACGCTTTGAAAAAACAATATGAATTCTAAAAACTATGTCAAAGGATAAGGACGATAAATTTTATTATTTCACGCTATCGACAAATAGCCAAATGAATTAATATTTTGTTCATTAATATTTATTCTATAGGCATCTGTAAAATTCAAGATTTCAACAATGAAAAACATATAGAACACTTGATAGCTTCGACAATAAATATCTTTAAAATTGGTGTCAATAGTTTGAACCAGCAGACAAAATTTTTCATCAAATGTGTTAGAAATTACTTAAAGAGAATATAATTGTCTCAAACTAAAGTATCGTTGTTTAACAAGAAGACCTCAATCGATTTCAATAAAACTTGGCAGATGAATAAACGAATACTAAAAAATAAATTATTATTATTATTCTTTTAAACCTTCTTACATTAAATTTACATTAAAAGTTTTTAACAACGTATTGTTGAAATGTATAGCAAGAAATTAAGATATCTCGCATAACAGAATTTAAAAATCTTAAAGACAGTAGCACAGTTAAAAGGTTAAATAAAAAACGCAACATTTAGTTGGTTCTTGATAATTACGATATTTTCTGTTTAATCAAAAAAGAAAGAAATAAATTTTACCAGTGATTTGTTTACATTATTGATATTATTTTACTTTGAAGGAACTCTGATAATAATAGGAAATAAGATTTTGATAATTATCAATTCATGGGACATTTCAGTTTTTTTCTGTAAAATACGATTCTGATTCTAAGGTGTTTCATCTTTTTGTGTTTTTCAAAAAAAAGCATGTTTTACAAAGTGAAAGACCAATTTTTTGGCTGTTTCTAAAACCTTGTATCAAACAAACCGGAAATGCTTAAGGTATCTATAATAATCTGTTGTTTTTTTTTACGTTTTTGCAGGTGCGCAATACGATTTGTTTATATTTTACGCGATATTTAACATTGCGTCTTGAATATCTCCAAAAATATTGCACAATTTTATTGTACAGGTACGAACATTTTGTAAACCACATTCACAGTTTCTAAATCACAGCCCGTTATTAGGCTTCTTAACAAATATTGTTTTCGATATAAGAATAAAAAATGTTCACAATTGAATATAATAAAAAACTTGTTTTTTTTTTAAAGCTACCTGTACATATTTAAAAATTTAATTTTAAAAAGCCGTTTCGGACGTTATACAACTTTGCAGTATTATATTATATCATCAATGCATGTATCATTTATTCCCACCCAGTTTCATAATAGTCAATATGGCTTTTTGAACTTTATTTCAAAAATTTATTTTAAAAATTAGTATAGAGATTTATATAGAAAAGTGTCGTGATGTATTTAATTCTGAATAAGGGCAGTACTTTCTGTCGATGAGAAAATCTAATTTGACCTTTTTTAAACGATGTAGGCACTATAGAAATAACGAAATTTTTTTCTACATACCAATATTTCCAAATGCAGAAAATCGGCATGCACAACTTTTTATTTATTTGTTATTACCTGACGGTACAAATTTAAAAAAATCGTTTACAATTTTTTATGATTTTTACGACAGGAAATCTTTTTTAATTTTTAAATTCAGAACCCAAAAAAAAACATTAACTTTTTTCAACCCTTTTTGTTTCACTTCTTTTTCAATGCCAGAATTCAACATTTTTTTGTTCGACCTATATGATTCGATTAATTGGTGTATATTTGTTCCGGCTTTACACGTATTTGAAATTTCAATACCTGGAACAAGTGCCTCTTGATAACCCTACACACGACCTAAATAGATCGAAGAAGTATAGTTTGAAATACATTTTCTTTGTAATTTAAAAAAAGGTTTCAAAGGTGTTAAAAATGATTTTATATCCTGATATTATATTAACTGCCTAATTTCGACTTGTAAATATAATTTTTATAAAAGCTAAAGGTTCTTAATTATAAATATTTTTTTTTCAAAATTACTAAAATAACTTTGATTTCACAATTTCATGTTGATGTACCTAGCAGATATTTAGTGTCGCTAATGTTTTTGGTGAGATTTGATGATTCATGTATGTAATTTAACAAAAATAAGCTAAGTGTACTCAGTTCATTTAGATTAATAAAATTACTAATTTACTTAAATTGACAATTACATTGTTTGTGTGAATGATTTTCGTTAAAAATTAATTGAATTATTTGAATTAATTTACTCTTTAATTTAACTTCATGGTTGATTGATATTACTCAATCCCAAGTTCAACACGTATTTCCCACAAGAAAAAATTATGTTTTTGTGAATTTTAGTTAGAATCGTCAATGTTAGGTAATTCGATTATCACCCAGTAAGTCTGCTTTTAGGGTCGCAAAGACACAGACACACAAATATAAAAAATAATTCTTGCCTGGGAATCAGGCCATTTTTACTGTATATTTTTGGGGTCGCTGGAACCAAATACGAATTTCATTTCATCAAATAATGTCAGGGGGTCAGGTTATTTTTACTATATGTTCTTGTGGTCGCTGAAATCGAATTCAAAGTCCATTTTACCACATCATGTCAGGTACCTGACATAATCTTAAACAATCTTACAATTAGAGCCTAATTAGCTTATACCTAATATATTGAACCTCATAAGCTCTTAATCCCATAACCATTTGACCATGGGGTCAAATGGTGTAGGGGTCGAATGATTATTTTGTTAAGCGATTGTGTAGTTTAATTTATTGAGTATAGGGAATAATTGGCCTTGAATTATGAAATTTGTAATGGCTGGATCAAAAACCTGACATAATGGGGTGAAATTAATTTTAAGTTCGGTTTCAGCGCCCACAAAAACATAAAGTAAAAATGGCCTGACTTCCAGACCAGAATTATTTTTTATTTTGGTGTGGCTGTGAGGACTTTTTCAGGTTTTGTTAAAAACTGCACGTGATGGAGTAAAACGAAATTCCGATTCGGTTTTAGCAACCCCAGAATCAGAGAATCAACTTTTCTTTGGTTTTTTAGTTATGAACAAGTAATAAATAAACGTTAAAGAGAATCATTTTTTAAGGAGTCTCCTCCTTTTTTGCGAATTTATTTTCATGAAATAAAATAGATATTAAAAACATTCTCCAAATTTTTTATATAAATCACGTTTTATTTAAATTTAATTCGCAGTAGCTTCTGAGAGCCTTTATTGAATTAATTTTTATAGTTATATTCATTCTTTGATCCTTACAAAAAAATCAAATACAAGCAAAAAATTTCAGAAAAAATCCACAACTTTTTAGTATAACTCTAAGAAAATATAGTGATAAAGAATAATAATTATTTAAAATAATAGAATAATTTGTTTCTAAAATTATGTTTGTTAAATTGCATTAATTGCTACCTCAGTCTAAGTAAAAAGGGGACGAAAGGTACAAAGTTTTAGAAAAAACAGTAAATTTCTAACTATATTCTAAAATAAAATTGCTAAAAATAATAATACATTGTTTAAACAATTTATCGGAACATTTAATTATTAACACAAAGCACTATTTCATGTGGGGGTTTTTCGGGACCATATAAATCAGAACTATGAGGTTAATATTTTTAAAGCAATTATTCCTTTGTATTCTATAGCTAATTATCATAAGAAAGTTGATTCTCAACAAGATTCACCTCATATCGACGATTCTAAATGAAATTCACAAAATGTATGATTGCTTTATAAATAATTCATCTATTTTCAAATAGGGTTATTGGTTTAAAATCCGAAAATTCATGAAGTTGACATAAATTTTGAGAACTATATTATTTTGACCCATCTTGATAGCAGCATACAGAATGAAATCAGAGAGCAGAAGATGATGTGGCTCAGAGATCCAACAGTCTCTTACAGCTAGGCCCTTCAAAGGCACCTCCAAGCGTCTATGGTCGTCGAGGGGATTCCAATAAAATAAACACGATGACGACCTGTATTCGAGATATCTTTTACCAGATATATTTTATTTTCAAATTATCAGTTTTTTTGGAACAAACATGACTTCGACATCTAAGGAACTGAGACAATTTTTACGTGAATAAAATAAATACTTTTTTATGTAGGGTATAAGGATGATGTGAAAAGGATGGAAAATCTGAAAGTTTTAAAACTGTACGTCAGCAAAATAGAAGGTAACCGTGCATCAACAGTTAAACTAGATAATTCAAAAGTGCCTTAAAAAAAGACTTGCAAAAAACGCAAACTGTAAAAAATGACAATTATGGTGATCAAAGGACAGAAAAAGTAGAAGCGCAAATGGAAATCAGCAAAAACTTGAATATGGAGATTACCAAGGGAAAATTAAGTGGGACTTCTGATCCGGAATACGCTCCACTCAAAAAACAAAAATTAACAAAAAAAAACATCTCTTAATATCATTAGCAAGAATATTTCTGCAGCACTAGTTCGGATAAGTGTTCGTGTGAAAAGTGGATCCTTCATTATCAGTGCTATTTTAAAGACAATGGGTTGTATATTGGACGATTACGCGTGGTCTTTTAAGAAAATCAGAAGAAATCGTCAGTCACAGCAAGAAAAATTATCAAATGAAATCAAAGAATGATTTGACTTTAATCAATTTTTATCAGTTCGGTGGGGTGGTAAATGATAACTTGGTTTAAAATCAAAGAAACAAGTTGACCGGTTATCGGTACTTGTATCTGAAGGAGGTTAAACCAAATTACTAGGAATTCCCCCGCTATCTTTATCCACTGTAGAAGCACAAGCAGATTTAGTATTTCAGTTACTGCAAGAATGGAACTTGACTGACTGAGTGAAGAGTATGTGTTGCAATACAACTTCAAGTAATACTTGCGTCCACTGTGGAGCATGTACTTGTTACAACAAAAAATGGGCAAACATCCAATTTGTTGGGCTTGCAGACATCATATGCTGGAATTGGTTTTCGGGTCAGCATTGAAGGCATATATGTTATATTGAAACTTCACAGGGACCAAACATTATTTTATTTGAAAGATTCAAAAAAGCATGGAATTCGAATTCGATAGATAGCAAAACTTATCAGGATGCAATAAAGGATAAAACAGTTTCCTTCATTCTAATTTTAGTACGTGATGAAATTTTTAAATTCATAAATAAACAATTACTTGAAATTCATTCAACAGATGTTTATAAATACTGTTTCAGTTATCGCTGTAGCTCTTGAGAGCTATTAGTGAGAAAGGTATCACAACTCGAGCTCCAGGAGCAGTTTACAGAGCTTAGTGGATAACAAAGCTTATTTGCAGCTTTAAAATGTGTTTTTTGCGAGGACAGTTTAGATTTAGCAAAATTGAACTTCTGGTATTCAGAAATTTATTGCTTTTGTAATTAGAGTGTATATGAAGAAATAATACACTTGCCAATGTCTCGCTCTTGCTACTGTAATTTTTTGGGACATTTATGGTACCTTAGTGAAGATCTTTCTGCTTTAGCCTTTCTTGACTCCCGAGTTTCATTTTGCACATGAACGATTAATCGTGCTTACTTTGAAGAAGAAAAGCAGCGCTGACCTTCCTATGAAAATTCAACTCAAATATAAAGATCCTTCTTACGTAAAAGTGGTCCTGATTTTGTAACAGGTCAAGAAAAACTTGAGGAATTGAAAACTGTGAAGAATGTGGCAGAGCGCGGTGCCGCGCATGCTAAAGGATACAACTCTTCCTTTACGAATCAAAAAGGACAATGTCAATGTCTACTCTAAACAGTAGATTATCCTATTAAACAATTTCTAACACCTCAGAAGAGAAAAACCAACGAAGAATTACGCACACAGACTTTCTTTCTACAAGAATTCATCAAATTTCAAAATTGTTGAAAAAATGATTTCTTAATTCTAGGACAAGTATTAATAAAAAATTTTTCTAACAGTAAAAATTTTTGTAGCAAGGTTAGTAATATTTCCTAGAATTTTTATAATTTTCGAAAATTTTTGTAAAAGAATTTGACCCTTCAATCTTAACTTGATCATAAAATCGCAACTTAAAGGGTGCTCATAGCCACCCTGAAAATTTTTTTTTAACCAAACAAATTTATGTCACATGGCATCCTCATAATTTATTATTTGCATTGCACGTAATGGAATAATTTAAATTGTAGAAATGAAAATTCAAAAACATTGAAAAATTAAATATTCGGCATAAAACACTTCAAAGCGACCTCAAAAGATTTTTTCAAAAATCTAAAAAAAATAGGGAATCATTTTTTCACAAAAAGAAAGGAAGTTTAGATATAAGGTTTTAGAAAGTCAAAAACAAAGGATTTCATGAGGCACCCTACTACGCCACTTGAGATAAATTCAGAACCAGCAGTGGTCGAGAGCCTCAAAAAGATTGACTGCAGGTCTCACTTTGTGTTGAAGAGGAACAGAATGAAGGTTCTCTTAAAAACGAACGTTAAATCCAAAGACAGAGCTCAGGATTTGTTTTTGAGAGAGGCGAAGGAGACAACTGAAATTCAGAATGGACGCAAAATGTCCTCCTTTCAGTCTGGATTTTATCCAGATAAACTTTAATCACGCTGAAAAAATGTCTGCTATTTGAAATCGTTCATGATAGTTCTCTAGAAATACCTAGAATAGCACTTTATGTCAGTGGTCATATAAGGTTCATTAGATTATTAGGGTTCTTTTTAAAAGATTGGTGGCTATAAAGATGCAGCACCATACACGAAACAGGCGCCAACCTACAGCGATTTACTCAGCGTACCTAGCATTTGACTTCTAGTACCCACTACTAATGCTCGTCGAATGTGATACTCACGCACATTATTTAACTTGCGGTGCTAGGGACACCAACCACAGGCGTGAGTCATCAGTGGATCACCTATTAATAATTGATTTGAATGATTAAATCAAGGTTAGGCACTCACCTTCCTTGCATCTAGATGTCGGGAGGTAACGAATTTGACTGGAATACCTATAGGGAAGATTTCAGCATTTTTCTGGGCGCTACACCGTGCAAAATCAAGTCTATTGAACAAATAGAACTTGCTGTGGATATTCCTAAAACAGATACGAACAAAGTGTATAAAGACAATTGTCCTTTTCGTATTCAGAAAATAAACAGGGATGCACCTTGGTGAAGTCCTAGATATAAGAACTTAAAAAAGGATACTCGACGTCTTTTTAACAGAGCTAAAATTAATGGTAATTGGATCCTACACAGGGCAACCTTCACAAGATATAATAATGAAATACAAAATATCATAAGGGACTCATGGAGGGCTTATTATCTGTAAAACTTTAAGGGGTAACTTATCATGTCAACTGAAGGCATTAATCTTGTTTTTGCATAAAACAGCTGAGACATCTTATTGAATCCTTGAGCACTTTTAGAGCAAGAATGAAAAATTGGAGATAAAATATTTCTCAAATGATTTCAAAAACGATTTTAGTCTATGGTGGGCTTATTGTGCAGCATCATTTCGGCATGCTTAGTAACGGCATATACCATGTAGCATAATGAGAAATTACTAGATTTTTGCATAAAAGAGGAAATCCTAACGAAAAAACGTCTTCGTAGGAATCACTTTGACTTTCAAATATGCAGAATAATTGTAGACGCCCTTTATACGTTTATCTTGTGCATTAATAATGCAATGCAAAAGGTAAAATAGCAATCGCAGTGTTGTTAGATAAAGAAGAGGCACTTCGTAACACCCCAATTAATGCATGTTCAGTTTGGCTGAAACACATAATGTTAGTGACACCGTAAAGAGGTGGATGTACTTCATGTTGAAAATAAGAATAATACATACTTCACTACATTGTAATAAAGTAAAGGCCAACATTTTAATAGGATGCGCACAAGCAGGA
>JAUELO010000231.1:2175790-2186463 GCA_032357855.1 Amphibolips quercusostensackenii | reverse complement strand
AAAAAGAGAATTCACAATCACTAAACTTTAGTTGTCAATGGACACTTGAGTCTGATACATCTGTATATTCTATATATCGTCTGTCTAT
This sequence comes from Amphibolips quercusostensackenii, assembly GCA_032357855.1. Classification (NCBI taxonomy): domain Eukaryota; kingdom Metazoa; phylum Arthropoda; class Insecta; order Hymenoptera; family Cynipidae; genus Amphibolips; species Amphibolips quercusostensackenii. Next base: position 2,186,375 of record JAUELO010000231.1, on the reverse strand, counting down.
ACATTGATATATTTTTAAATAATAATAAAATTATGCAGGGACTTAGGATGGGCAACGTGGTTTTTGGAATTGTATTCCTAGCAAATCTTATCACTATTGGATACAGCCAATTGCCGCAATCACCTTGTCCGCAATATTTCCAGTATCGTCGAAACGAAATTACTGGAGAAATTTTTGGAATTGTAGCAATTCGACCGCCACTACCAAAGGATGCTGCTTTAATGCTAAGAGTCACTTTGCAGTACCCGACTCTTGTACTCTCAGTAAGAAAAAAAGCTATATCTGTCTTTTTGAAAAATAATTAAGGGGATGTGACATTTACACGATTCCTACTTTACCGACGTTTTTTTGATCATACTAAAATCGACCTGCAAAGTTGGAAAAATAAAGAAAAGGAACTAATGAATGTTGACGTAGTAATGACTTTTTACTACCACAAAAAAAAAATTTTTAATTATTATTTTTCAAATTGTAAATATTTATTAGTTCACAAATGTTCCTTAGACACTTTTCTTAATTTTCCTAATTTTTTAGTTTGATATCTCATTTAGTGTGGAATTGATATGATAAAACAAAATGTCGGTAAAGTAGGAATCCGATAACTTTTACATGCCCTTAAGGCCATGTACCACTTACCTGATTTCTACCTTGGGGATCATCCATAAAATACGTTACCAATTTGTAGATTGGTTTAAAAATTTTACTATTTGATTGAAAACATAATTATTTTGTTTAAAATGTAACTATTTTATGAAAAACTTATCTTTTTTGGCAAAAATTCAGAAAATTCATCGCTTTGGTTGAAACTTTAAATATTTTATTGAATATATTCATATTTTTTCATTGCGTTTAATTTTCTAGAATTTAAATTAAAATCTTTTTGGTTAAAATACTAATAAATACCTTTTTTCGTTAAGAATTCATTTTTTTTATTTTTGAAAATTTAGCTACCTGGTTGAAAGATGAACTACTTTATTAAATTTCTATTTCTTTTGTTAAAAATTATCATTTTGTTTAAAAATTCATCTTTAGAGGAGAAAATTTAACCAGATTTTTATACTGAAAATATAATTATTTCATTATTGGTTAAAAATATGTATTTTCAATTAAAACTTGATCTTTTCTATTTGAAAATTCAACTTTTTTGTGAAAAATTCATATTTCTGGTAAAAATTCAACTATTTTTGTAGAGAATGCAACTATATATTTGAAAATTAAACTATTAATTTGAAAGATCAACTTCTTGGTAGAAAATTAACTTTTTTGTTTAAAATCAATAGTGTAGATTTAAAAATTAACTGTTTTCTTGAAAATTCGTCTTTTTGTATAATAAATAATCTTCTTTTTTATTTTATCTTAATGACTGTGAATTTAACTATTTTGTTAAAAGCTTGCTTTTTGGTTCGATTTAGGTAAAAGAAAATTAATTTTTTTGTCTTAAATTCATTTTAAAACTAAAAATGTAACTATACTATTTTTGGTTAAAACATTATTTTTATTAGCTTAAAATAATCTTTTTCATTTAAAAATTGAAATGTTTTGGCAAAAAAAGCAACTATTTTGTTAAAAATGGTTCATACACCCCTGACTTTTTACATTCGGTGGACTTCTCTAGTTACCACCGTCAGTCCCAAAACCGCCCATCTAGTGAGGTTCCACTGCATATTTTTTTTTGAATTCAACTATTTAGTTAAAAATTTAAAAATTTCACGATATATAAAATTCTTTAATTCTGAACAGTTAAAATAACAGTGATTAAATTTTTTTTTCATTTTTAGTTGAAAATCATCGTAATCCACAGAAATGATACTTATTATTAACATATTTATCATCTTTTACATTTCTATCATTTAGATTGAAAATTATAGTTTTTGAAATTTTTTGGTTTGAAGTTTCTTTATTTTTGGAGATTCCCAATTCATAAATTCCACAACGTTGTATTTTTAAATCTAAAAAATAAAAACTTTTAGGATGATTTTTATGTTAAATTTTTCAAAATTTCATATTGAAAGTCCTAATAGCTGAAAATTCCAAAAAAATAAACCATTTAAAATTTTAAAATATTTTATTAGGAAATGTCAAGAATAAATAATAATTTGAAAAGAAGTTTTAAAGTTTAAACGATATTAAATTATAAAGTTTAAAAAAGTATGAAAATTGGTTATTTTTCAATTTTGTAAAAGATTAAAATGATTGAATTTCCAAGGACCTAATTAACAATTAAAAATTTACAAGTGATTTAGGTTTACCTGAAATAGTTGAAACCTTAAATGGTTTGAGTATAAACAAGCTTTAACATCACAATTGTTGGCAAATAATTTTTTTTGTATTTTTTAATTCAGTTTGGATTTGTTTGATTTTCAACTTTTAGTAGTAGAAATTTTGTTATTTTTATAGTTTCCTATTTAAAATTATTTTTTATTTTGTACGTACTTGTTAGAATAATTCAATTTTAACCGCTTTTAATTAAAATAATGCAATTTCAATTCCTTGGAATTTCAAATAACCCAATTTTCAAAATTCTGTTCTGAAAATATTTAATTTTTATATTTTTGTAATTGCCCTATTTTCGAACTTCAGCTCGAAATTGTTCAATTTTGAGATCCTTAAATTAAAAATAAATGTGTATTATGATTTTGCATTCAAAATACTTAAATATATATTTTAAAAAATTTAAACGCTTTGAATTCGAAATTATTAAAGACTAATTATTGTATAACAAGTTTTTAAAATTAATATTCAAAAATATGTTTTAAAATTAATTTTCAGATTTTTTATATTTTCAATGGCAATTAAAAAAATTTGTTTGTTAAACTCTAATAATTTTTTTATTGTTTCAGAATCACAAAGCTATTTTAGAACTAATCAGATCGAGAATGGATTACGCTCCCGTTCAACAGGCGATTGACCAAGGGAAATCTTTGTTTTTCACAGTCAGATTCTCGCCAAGAGATCCTCTTCCTATTGTTAAACAAATCGCTTTTAACAATAAACCGATTTGTATTGGCGCACGAGGTACTTTTAGAAAAATTTATAATCTACTGCAAATACCAAATTAAAATAGTATTATATTAAGATTTAAATAGCTGGGAGGAGAGGAAGAGGAGGATGAAAAAAGAAGGATTAAGAAAAAATAGAAAATAAAGAGAGCGTGAAGAAGAGGCAAAAGAGAAATAAGAGTAGTCTCTCTTGAAGTTCTTCTTCTCTTCCTATTCTTATTCTTGCGCTTCTCCTTCTCCTCCGTCTCCTCCTTCCCCCCCCTCCTTGTCCTCCTCCTTCTCTTTCTTCTCCTTCTTTTCTCACTTTTCCAATTTAAGACTATTCTTCTTCTTTTCATTTATTTTAATTTTTTTTTCAGCTTCATGGCCAGTCTCCACTTCGGTCGATCTTGAAAAGACTCTCTACCCTCCAAGATTAATATCCTTATTGACGAATCAATCTAATTCTATGAATTATCCAAATCAACCTAATCGGGATGAGTTTTTAAAACCTTTCCTGTTACCATCTATAAGTAGTACGATTCCGAATTCGAAAAATAATTCTGGATCTACTTCTTCGTATCTTACCCCTTTTTCTATTTTCTATTTATATTTTCCAATTAGGTGGAAAATGCGGAATTTCTGATAATGCGAATCTCTCCATTGATATTCGATTCGGATGGAATAAAACTTATCCTGGCGAGTGGCCTTGGCTAGTTGCAATTTTCTCTAATTTAAAAGGAAAGTTTGAACATCGATGTATCGGAAATCTCATTTCGAACAAACACATCATCACAGGTATATTGATTTTTATATATAGTAATTTTAGTTTTATATTGATGATGACCTTTCAACAAAGCTGGTGAATTTTCAGCAAAATAAATTAACTTTTAAACAAATAGTTGATAATTTGAACCTAAAAAATTAATTTTTTACCAAAAAAAGAATTTTCAACAAAATACTTTTATACAAAATAATATAAAAGTATACTAAGCTGATGAATCTTCTACTAGAGTAGTTGGATTTTTAGTTAAAACATTAATTTTTAACAAAACAAAACTAATTTTTAAAAAATAGCGACATTTTCAATCAAAAAGATGAATTTCCAAGTAAAAAGATAAATCTTTAACTGAAATAGTTAAATTTTAATTGGAAAAATAATATTCAACAAAAAAAAAACGAATTAAAAACAAAATAGTTACATTTCTAACTATAAAAAAAAATTTTTAATAAAATTATGAATATTAAGCCGAAATAGTTAAATTTTGATAAAGAAAGTTAAGTTTGAAAAAAAATAACTTGCAACAATATAGTTAAATTTCCAATCTAAGAGATGAATTTTCAGCTGAAATAATGTATTTTTAACTGAAATAGATAAATTTTCATCTTGAAAATAACTTCACAAAAAAAACTATTTATTAACATAATAGGTACATTTTTAACTAATAAATGAATGTTTTACAAAGTAGTCAACTTTTTACCAAGAAGATGAATTTCCAACAACAACAAAAAAAAAGAAATTTTTCAGTAAGAGTATAATTTTTGACCAAAAAAGACAAATCTTTTACAAAATAGTTTAATTTTTAACCAAAAACATGGATTTTCAACTAATAAAAATAAATTTGCAACAAATAATAGAGTTATCATAATTAACAAAAAGTATGTACTTAAAAACTAAACCAATTTTTAACAAAAATAAATTTTCAACTAAACAAGATGAATTTCCAATCAAAATAGAATAGTTATATTTTTAATTAAAAATTTATTTAAAAAAAATGATAATTTCCAGAAAAAATAGTTAGGTTTTCAGCTAAAGAAATTAATTCATAAATAAAATAATAAATCCTTAAGTGAAATAGTTTAATTTTTATTGAAAAAGTAATTTTCGAAAAAAATGAATTTGCAACTAAATTGTTATTTTTTAACAAAAGAGATGATTCTTTAACTAAAATGATAAATTTTTACGGAAAAAGTTTAATGTTCAGTTAATAAATTAATTTGTCTTAAAAAAAAAACTAATTTTGAATGTAATAGGCGAATTTTCAACCAAAAAATGAATGTTTTACAAAGTAGTTGAATTTTCAAACAAGAAGTTGGAATGTCATCAATTAAAAAAATAAATTTTCAACAAAGACTATTAATTTTAATATAAAAAAAAAACAAATTTTTAATAAGATACATGAATTGTAAAAAAATAAGTATTTTTCAACCAAAGCCTTACATTTTCTACAACAGAGGTTACATTTTTAACCCAAGAATATTAATCTTCTTAAGAGAGAAATTTTCAACTAAAAAAAATTTTTTTACAAAATTGTTGAATTTTCTACACAGTAGATTAATTTTTTATTATTTATTTGTATTTTTAATCATAAACATGAATGTTTAACCAAAAAAAATTAATTGTTTTTTTGAAGACGACAAATTTTCATCAAAATACAGGCATTTTTATTTAAATATTTGAATTTCCTACTAAATAATATAAATTTTAAAGTATATAATTGAATTTTCATCTAGAAATACAATTTGAAATAAAAAGTGCAATAATTATATTTTTAATTTAAAAAATTAAGTTTTTACCAAAAACCTAAGCGAATTTTTAATAAAATAGTTAAATATTTAACAAAGGAGATGGATTTTCAACTAAAATAATGCATCACCAACTAAAAAATTAATTTTTAACAAAATAGTTCAAGTTTTATCCAATTAATTGAATTTTTAATAGAAAAAAAAATTTTTAACTAAAAAAAAATTTACACCAAAAAATGGAATGGATGAATTTTCAATTTAAAAATTAATAATTAACAAAAAAACGAATTTTCAAGAAGATTAATTTTCTACACAATTGACGAATTTTTAACAAAATACGTGAATTTTCAACCAAATATTTATTTGTTTAAAAAAGCTTGAAAAAATATTGTTTTAATTATTCCAGCTGTCTTACAAATGACTTTCAAAATTGAAAGCGATAAAATTGTAGATAATGTTTTACCCGAAAAAATAAGCCATAACTTATCAAAATTGAACCATTTTTTAGAAAAGGTAAAAATCGACAAAAGGAAAAATTTAATCGCAAAACATGTTGTTAAATTAAATTTCTTTTGTAAATTTAAACCATTTTTTCTATAAATATAATGTTAATATTTCCAATTATATTAGAAAAATATTATTTTTACTCTTGAAATCATAGAAAAACCATTTATTATTTTTATAACTACCCAAAAATTATTTTCTAGAATTCTCATTTTTTAATTATTTAATCATTTTTCCAAACTCAAATATTAATTAGAATTTTAGTGTAGTATAGATATTACACTTTCCTCTTTATCAAACAATTCCTCTTATTTCCTACTGTCAAAAATTTTTCCCTTTTTTCATTTTTTCGTTTAAATGAAAACTAAATTAATAGAATCCAAAAAGAAAATTCAACTATTTTTGGCTTAAAATTTATTGTCTTTGATTAAAAATTCTATTATTTAGTTGAGAATTAAATTATTTGGTTGCGAATTTGACGATTTTATTAAAAATTTGTCTATTTCTTAGAAATTTATCCTTTTTGGTACAAAATTAATCTTTCTATTTAGAATTTTATCTTTTTGTGTAAAAATACAACAATTTGTTTAAAAATACAACAATTTTTGGTTCAAGTTTAAAAATTTTACTGTTTAGTTAAGATTTAATTTTTGCTGATTGAAAATACATCTACGAGATAAAATTCTTGGACAATTTCCAACAGAATGCTTTCTCTCTCCGAAATTTTTTCTATTTCTTTGATTATTTATTGCTATGCTAGCACCCTTTAAATATAATTTAAAATAATTTTTTTTCAGCTGCTCATTGTTTAAAAGATGGTGACGAGAACATACAATTGAATGCACTTTCGGTTTCTTTGGGAAAATATAATCTAGGGCTTGTGAATGAGACTGGATCCTTAAAAGTTAATATTTCATCGATCAGGATTCATCCGGAATTCAATAATAATTTCACGAATGCTGATTCAGACTTGGCTATTCTCGTTTTAAAGAATCCAGTCAATTATTCTGCCATAATTCAGCCGGTTTGCTTATGGAAAGATTCAACTGACCTACAAAAAATTGTTGGAGAAACGGGAACTATTCTTGGCTGGAGAAAATATGGAAAACACTATACGGGCGAAATTCATAAAACGATTGAACAAATAGTTTCTCAGGTACGTACTGAATAATTTTTTTAAATTGTAGTCACGTTTCTACTTTATCGACAAGCTGTAATCGATATTCCTACTTCATCGACTAGAGATAATCTAGATAACTACTTTTCCGGATACAGACATAATTAATTAGTAATTCAACGGCTGAAATAATATAAAATCCAACTTTACCAGTTGGAGGTAGTATAGATTGCGGATTTATTAACTGAGGATAATTCAGATTCCTACTTCGCCGGTCGCAAGTCATCTAGATCTCTACTTTTCCTACAATACCAACTAGATTGCCGACATACTGTCATCTAGATTTCTGCTTGACTGATTGAAGATAATCAAGATTTCTAATTTATTGACTAGATTTAATGTAAATTTCTACCTTATCAGCGTTGGTGGTGGTATCTAGTATACTCTTAACCCAAGTTTCTTTGTCATCATCCTTTTTTTCCACCACTTTAATCAATTATATTTTACATCACCACCACCTTCATTACCATCCTTAACTCCTTCAACCCACCCCTCATGCTACTAACTTCTCTAACTTTCCCTTCTCTCATTTTCCCCTCACTTCCCCTTCTTCCTTTCATCTAGTTTCCCAGACCAGAAGTAACCTAAAAATAAAAATATTCTCAAATATGAAATATTAAAAAAAATTTTTCTGATTTTTTAGGCAGACTGCTTGCGAAGCAATCCCGGATTCGTGGAAATCACATCGAATCGTACTTTCTGCGCTGGAAGTAGAGACGGAAGTGGGCCATGTTATGGAGATAGCGGAAGTGGATTTTTAATTCAGGATTCAAAGACTAAAAGATATCATATTCGAGGCATTGTTTCATTGACTCTTTTTGATGATAAAGTAAAGACCTGTGATTTGAAACAATATGTCGTATATGTTGACGTTGCCAAACATCTAGATTGGATAGAGAAACAAATTTCGATTGACCTAAATTAATTTTTAATAAGGGTTACTGCCCGGTTTTAAAACACCCTAAATAATGTCACAATTCTCTTTGAATTTTATAATTAATTTTAGTTTTACGATAGTCTTGAAAAAGTCTGAAAATAAATAACTTCTTATTCTTTGATACTTCATTTTTAACCCTGGTGTGCACAGCAAACTTTATTCACGTTGTTTAATCGAATAATTAAATATCAATAAATATCTTTAGGTTACAATACACATAATCTAACAAATAATTAATTATTTATTGATAATTAATTAAAATATTATTGATTCTATTCTGCAACAACTTCTTTTACGTGCATGCATTTAATAAATGGTTAGGAACTTAATAATCCACTCAAAGTTAAATTTTTTACATTCTCATCAGAGAAGGTATTAGATTTGTGTAAAATTCCCCCCTCCCTCCGTTTCTGACGAACATATACGTTTCGATACTCTCTGAACCCAAAAACAGGTTTTTACGAATGTGTGAATGTGAATCTGCAAAGTTTTACAAAAATAAAAATTTTAAGTTAAACAACACACGATATTAAAAAATGTAAAAAAATGACAAACTTTTCTTATTGAAAGACATACAAAATTATCATAAGGACTTTATGAATTTTTTCTAAAAATCAAAAATTTAAATTTTGCTCACACAAAATATAATGAAAAATCAAACATTTTATTTTACGATCAAACTATGCAACATACGAAAAAAGATGCAAACACAAAAACTGTACGCTTTAAAAAGATGTACAAGTTTTTTGACAATTATTTTTTGATAGGACGCTTAGTTTTTGATTTATTTATAAAAATCAACAATTAAAATAAAAAAATTAAAAAAATTTTTGGACAAGCAACACAAGCTAACCAGGAAATAAATAGACAAATGTTGTTCATATAAAAAAGTGATACAAATTTGTTATTACTTATTTTTTGATAAGATACATATTTTTTGTTTGAATCGTAAAAAATAATATTAAAAATAGACAAATGAATTTTTTCAAGAAACGACACTAGGTGCAATAAAATGTTAATTCACAAAATTGGTTTTTAAATTATTATCTGTGTGTTAGTGTGTCGGTAGATTTTTAGATTTTTAGCACGATAACTTTTAAAAGAATTGACGGATTGGATTGGCCTTTGGTATACTTTTGCACTGTCCTAAACTGAAGGACAAGTTTTTTAATTAGCCATTTAAGATAAAAATTTAAAAAGTAAGTATGGAAATTTGTAGAAAAATTTTTTTCAAGATTTAAAAATTCTATATGCGGCTTTTTATAGAACTCGAGAAGACAAAAAATTTATCCTTGTGAATCTTTGCGACGAAAAAAATATTACCAGAGTTATAGCATTTACAAAATGAAAAAAATGTGTGCACCCAAAAAAGAGCTACATATTTTTCATTAATGATTTTTTGGTGAGATGCGTTGTTTTCGTTTTAATCGTAAAAAATAACATTAACAATGAAAAATTAAATTTTCGGGAAAACAACGCAACAGACGGAAAAAAAAGTTGCTTAACCAAAAAATATCTAAAAATTTGTCATACACATTTGTTACAAAAATACATTAAAAATGAAAAAGACAACTTTTTGAAAAAGCGACACAAGCTACAGTAACTTTAGATTTTTGGGATTGACACCTCGCCTCTTTAACAAAAAAAGCCCGGATTTAAAAAAAAAGGATTTTAAAGAAATAATTTATACTTAATAAAACTTTATTTTAACTGTCTAAATCCTTTTGTACTGTGCCCGGCAAATGCTCCAAAACATGAAAAATAGAAGTTTATGTCAAATTCATGCTAAAGAGTTTTTTTTTTAATTTTTCAACATGAATCATTTTTCATCCATGACTGATAATTTATAAGTACGTTTTAACTGATTTTAAATTTTTTAAACAATTTTCATTTATTTAAACGATTTCTTCACCTGTTAATCGTGAAAAGTTATAATTTTTCGGGATAAATGATACAGTTGATGAATTTCAAAAATGATATTTTTAACTTGACATATTTAGTCATTATTTAAACAATTTCCATTTGTTTGACAACATTTTATTACGTGTAAATCGTAAAAAACTTTTCTGGAATTCATGGCACAATTAGCGATTGTTGAGAGTTATTTCTTTTTTTAAATATTTGGCAATTATTTAAACAATTTTTTTCGCTTTAAAACGCAATAAATTATTATTTTCCAAAATTGATAACGCAATCAAAAAATGTTAAAAATAATACTTTTTTAAGGATATTTGAAAACTATTTTAAAATTTGTATATGCTAAAACCATTTTTCCCTCGAAATCGTGAAAATTTATTATTTTTTGCAATAAATGACACAAATAGGAAAAGTTGGAAGTAACATTATCTAAAGATATTGTACAATTATTTACACTATTATTAATACTAAGCTTTCGCTTAGTATTCAGTATTTCCTGATATTAGAACGTATATCCTAATTATTTAAACAATAAGGATTTTTTTG
>JAUELO010000231.1:2099484-2114018 GCA_032357855.1 Amphibolips quercusostensackenii | reverse complement strand
GAAATTTGACATGACTGGAATTTAAATTGACGTTTGTTACATGTGGAAAAAAGCCCGCAAGCGGGAAAAAACCACAACGCCTACCTGTGCGAATGTGCGTTCTCTCTTAAACGATAGCGGTCTCGTTGCCGCGGGCTCGTTCAGCCACTCTTTTGGGGTGGTTGCGCACGCAATCACTCTGATTCCGTGGAACCTGTGCATGTGATGTATCCCATTCGCATGAAATTCGCGTTATTCGCTCAGGAGCGTATCGGCTTACCTTTTCTCCCGCTCAAATTAAATTCTATAAATATGAATAATGGAATTAGGCTAAACCGTTTCATGATGTTACAGTATTGCTCAGAAATGCACCAGTAAATATTTGATGTTCTTTTTAGTATACTGATCTTGCATAAAATTTTCTCTGATATTGATTTAAATTTTAAGTTGCAATAAAATGATTTTCTAGCTTCGCTAGGAAACGACCCCAGGTCTTCAGATTGCCGGTCAGTGCCCTAAACCACTAAGCTTCGTAGAGTACCCCATTCTTAGAATCAATATTTTAAAAATTAAAAAAAATTGATATTAGATCAGTAGACTAAAAATAATAACAATCGAATATTTAGTTATTAAATAATCCAATTTATTTTTAAGTAAAATTGATAAGTTTCCTTTGAAATATTTACTTACTTTCACGTTACAGGTTCTTAAAAGACTGAAACAGCGACTTGGTGATATATATACCGAAAATAACGTTATGATAAGTGGCACTCATACACATTCAGCCCCAGGAGGATACATGATGAATGTTCTTTTCGATCTCACAATATTTGGTTTTGTGAAGCAGTCGTTTTTTGCACTCGTGAATGGAATTACAAATGTAAGCCAGAAAATCCTGTTTATTTATTTATAAAAAAAATATATTTTTTTTTTAATTTGATAAAAAATTAAAATTGTGATTATCTAATTTATAATCTCAGCCAAATTACAAATATTGATATTTTTTCAATAGGAGGGAAGCACACACGCGAAGCACGCATTTACGTCTTTTGGTTTTCATTTGCTAACACTCAAAATACAAATAATTTTAGAATCCATTTATTTCAAATAAATGTTCAAATATTGATTTAAAATTTTTTGAAATCAATAATTATTAATTATGAACTGAAAGCAATTTTAGATAAGGTATCATTTCTGAATAAAAGCGTTTAAAATTAAATAATTTGAGATTTAAACTCTTTGAAAATGAAAATTCTTATCTCAAAAGCTATCAAAATGTAAAAAAATCGCACACTAAAATTTAGTTAAAATTTGACAATTTCATTAGAAATAAGTTGAAAGTGTATTATTTATAATTCAAAGCGTTCAAAATTAAACAAGTTTTATTTCTAATCAAATAATTTTACAATATGAGTTCGAAAGAAGAACAATTTTAAAATCTTAAAAATAAAATATTTTTAAAAAAGAAATTAAAAAACTAAATCACTTAAAATTAAAAGAAATCAAAATTTTATTTTTCATAATTAAAAGCGTTTAAAATTAGACAATTCAAAACTGAAAACTTTTCAATTTTAATTATTTTCAATTAAAGGCGATTGAAAATTGAAAAATTGAAACTGAAAACTAAATTAAATGTTTCAAAGTCAAAGGTTATAAAATTTTAGAATTAAACATTATCACTACATAAAAAATTATTATTCAACGTCAAAATTGATAACACAAATTTTTCTGAAATAAAAAAATTATTCACTGTTCGAAATGGTAAGGTTTTAATTATAAACTTTTAAAATTGAAATATTTAAAAAAAAAAGTTAAAAATGTAATTTAAAATGCAAAAAAAATTATTTACCACCGAACTCTGAAAATTAATTAAATCCGAACATGATCTTAAATTGAAAATATTCTTCGTTTTCAAGGATTGTAATATTGTTACTTTTTTATTCACTGACCCTTCTAAATTTCAATTATTTTAAGTGAAGTTCAATCGTAAAATAATTAAGAATTTTACAATGTTTAGTTATACTTTTCAAAATTCAACTATTCTAATTTTAATTGCAATATTTAAATTTATAAAAGTGAAAAATGGTAAATTTAGCGTTCAAAATGAAATTTCAGGATTCTAATATTGTAATCATTTAGAATGAAAAAAATTATTTAAGTATAAATTTCAAGAAGCTAAAAATCGGACAATTTTAGGACGGTGCATTAAAAATTAATAATTAAATAAAAGAATATAAATGAAAAGACAAAGTTATTATTTAGTTTGAATAATTAATTTTTTTATTTTATTTAAAGTTTAATTTTCCGTTTACAACACTTATTTGAAAAAAAAAACAATTTTTCAACAAAAAATTTTAATTGTCAACCCAAAATATGAGTTTCCTACCAAAAGAAATGACAAATTGAGAAAAAATAGATGAATTTTTAACAAAATAGTTGAATTCATAAACAAACATGAATCTGCAACCAAGAAGATTAAACGTCTATTAAAAAATATAAATTTAAGACAAAAAATTAAATAGTTAAATTCACAATTTAAAAATTATTATTTTCTTACCTGAAAATTTAACTATTTCATGTTTGGTTAAAGATTTACCTTTTTAAGTTAAAAATTAAACTACTTGTTAAAGAATTTACGTATTTTATTAAAACTTTCTCTTTTGTGGTAGAAAATTAATTTTTTTTGTTGCAATTTCATTTGTTTGCCTTGAATTAATTAATTAATTAGTTGAACATTAAACTATTGTTTGGAAATTCCTGCATTTTATTTATATTCATATATTTTGTTTAACATTACTCGCTTTTGGTACAAAATTGATCTTTTTAGTTAAAAATCAATTTTTTTGGTAAAAATTAAACTACCTTGTTAAACATTTATTTTATTTAATTGAAGACTAATCTTTATAACTGAAAATCAAATTATTTAATTTTTTGTTAAAATCAAATTATTCTATTTTTTGATGAACATTTATCTATTTAAATAAAAAATATTCTTTTTTGGTAAAAAATTAATCTTTTTGACTGGAATTTATCTTCTTTAATTGAAAATTAGTTTTTTGCAATGAAAATTAATTCTTTTAACTAAATATTTATCTTATTCACTTGTTCTCAAAATCCCTTTTGCAGAAATTTATTTTGTTGTTGTTGAAAATTTACGTGTTAAGTTGGAAATTTAACTGGTTTGTTAGAAATTCATTATATTCGATTGAAAACTTATTTTTCTATCTTAAAATTAAAGTATTCTATTCTTTGTTGAAAATTCATCTTTTTTAGTTGAAAATAGAACATTTTGATTGCAAATTTTTGTGTATTGTTAAAGCTTTGTCTTTTGTGTAGAGAATTAATCTGCTTAGTAACTATTTCACTTTTTTAATTGAAATTTCCTTTCTTTCCCTTGAGAATGATTTTTTTTTATTAATGATAATTTTATGAACTAAAAATTAAACTATTTTATGCTTAGTTAAACACAAATCTTCTTTAGTTCAAAATTCAACTATGAGGTTGAAATTTTTATTAAAAATTTAAATATTTAGTTATAAACCTATGTATATTTTGATAAAATTAACTCGTTTTTTGTCTAAAATTAATCTTTCCGGTTAAGAATTAATTTCTTATGTTGGAAATTAGTTTTCTCATTGAAAATTATTTTTTTAAACTAAAAATGTAATTACATTTTTTGGCAATTTTTTTCATTCCGATCAGAGGAGGTATTAGATTTGTTCAAAATTTGCCCCCCCCCCCTCCTACTATTTTTGTCAAATGTACAAGTTTTGCAATGTATCATAGCAAAAAGTCATCAAAAAGACATCCCTAGTTGATTCCAAAAACAAAAAATGATCCTACTTGTTATAATATTACCACACTGTATATTTTTTTATAAAAATTTCTTATATAATAATTAATTGTTGAGAATTTGCATAGTATTATAGTGGAGTCATCGAAAAGACATACCAATTTGATTCCGAAAACAAAAATTGAGCCTACTGATTAAAAATCGCCAAACTGTAAATTTTATTTTAAAAGTTGTTCTAACAATTACGAAAAAGCATCTATTCGTAATTTATGGATATGAAACATTAATTTCTCCCGCATTTTATTCAAAATCTTTTAATTTTAATGAGCTAAACATTGCTAATCCTAGAAAATGACTTTTCTTCATGAATTTGTTTATAACACAATAACAATTTGTTGAAATTATTTTAATTATTTAAAAATTATTTTTATATACTTGAAACACTGTTTTAAAGTCTTCTTTGATTAATCTGAATGTCTTAAAAAAATAGCACTTGGAAAAAGTGAGATTTTTTTTAACTTTGTTGTTAAATAACAAATTTTCAAATAATTGAAAAAAATTCTATCACAAAAATCTTTTAAAAATTCAAAAAGCTTTCATTTATAAGGAAACTTCTTTAATCGGATGAATAGTGTACGCTAAAAATTAGTTTGTCCACGGGTAAATTTTTTGACCCACTGTGCGTCGCACAATGGTCCAGTAATGGATTTTCGCAAACAAATTATGCTAGAGCTCGTAATTTTTTGTTAATTTTGAAGTTTAATATAAAAAAATACTCTAAATAAAATTCCGCATCAATATTTACAGGCTAAATTGCAATTTTCATATTGTGTTAAATGTTGTGCTTAATAACAATTCGAAAAAAATTAGATTTGCCGAAGTATTATTTTTTATCTACGTTTAAACCAGTGAAGTACAAGAGAATTCAATAGAAATTGATGCAAAGACATAAATACTAACAATTATTATATAATATACAATTGCTAATATAATTTGTTATTAACAATTCAAATTGTGGATTTAGAATAAAAATTCTCAGCTGGATAATGCAGAAAAGTCAATAGCAGCAAGTCTTTTTTTTTAAATATTTTCCTGTAAGAATACACAAATAGAATAAAGTTTTTTATATAATTTATTAATAACAATTACATTGATGACTTAAAATAAAATTTCCTAGCTAGATAATATCACGGTCATTCGCAGCAGCTAGTCTTGGTGGAAAAATAATTTTTTTCTGTAAAAATACACGAATATCATGCTATTGTTTATATAATTTGTTAATAACATTGATTAATACTTATTTCTAACAACAATTTTTAAGAAAAATAACATCGCAGCGTATTTAGAGATGATTTTTCATGAAGAGAAAATATTTAATTCTATAAATGTGTTATAAATGTATATTTGTTTATAGAATCAATTTATAACAGTAAAATTTCTACTTGAATAATTAATTCTTATGATGTTTGTGTTTGTGCATCAATTTTTATTGATTTTTGTTTTACTCTACTAGTTTACACAAAGATAAAAAATAATACATTGGAAAATCTGATTTTTTCGAATTGTTTAATAACATGACATTCAACACAAAATTAAAATTGAAATCCGGCCTTAAAGGATTGATGTGGAATTTAATCTTGTGTATTTAGAGCAATAAAATTTTCGAATCGACCAAAAATTACGACCGCTAGCTTAATTTGTCCGCGAAAATCCAGTACTGGACCACTGTGCGTCGTCGTGAAATTTTTGAACGACCAGACCATCGCCTTTTTCAACTCCACCAATTTTTCCGGTCGACTAGACACAGCCTTTCTTATTGATTTTTCTTCCTTTGATTTTTTCTTTAATTTTCTTTTTTTTGATTTTTTCTTATTGATCTTATTGATCTTATTGATCCACCAGATGATTAATTTTTGTATGCCTAAGAGTTTACAAACTTAATTATTTAATTGATTAAACAGATGAGACTTTAAAAAAAAGATAATTTTGGTTTCAGAGTATAGAAAGGGCCCATAACTCAGTGGTACCTGGACGCATTTTTGTAACTCAGGGTGAAGTTTTAGGTGCCAATATCAACAGAAGTCCTCAGGCCTACCTAAACAATCCAGAAGCAGAAAGAAAAAAGTAAGCATAATTTTATCATTAATTAATTTTGTATAAAAAAACTTGTTTATGAAATAAAATTAAAGATAATTTTGGGCCCTTTGAAAAAAATCCCATACATTTATTAATCTTTTACTAAAATTTTACGGACAAGAGGTTTCGTAAAAATCCACCCTCGCGAGACACCATGGGCTTATACATATCAATCATAAAACTCTACTGTCGACTGTGATGTGGATGGTTGTGCAGAAAAGATCATTTCCAAGGGTTTCAAAAAATTGCATTTTCAAACCTATTTAAAAATTTTTTTTTGTTTCACTATATTGAAGTAATATTCAATTCAGCAATATTAGAAACAAACTTTTTTTTTTAAAACTACGTAACTAAAACTACTAAAACTACAAAATGATGAAAACTGCGTCAACAGATGAATTTTCTACAAAAGTAGTTTTATTTTTAATACAAAATAAAATAAATTTTCTTTAACACGATTGAATTATTAACTAAAAAATATAAATGTTGAATGAAAAACTTTATTTTCAACTAAATAGTTGAATTTTTAAACAGAAATATAAATATTGAACAAAAAAGATTATTTTCAACCTAATAGTTGAATCACTGACCATATTAGGTAAATTTTTTAAATAAAAAGACAAATTTTTAACATAATTGTTAAATTTTCAACACAAAATAGTAGAATTTTAAAACAAAAAAGACGAATTTCAAAGAAAATAGTTTAATTTTCAACAAATATAATCAAATGCTTAAATCACGCACACAAATAATTTTTTTCTACAAAAGAGATGAATTTTTAACAAAAAAATATAGATTTTAAATATAAAGGTTTATTTTAAAAGTAACTGTTGAATTTTCATCCAAAATAGTTTAATTTCAAGACCAAAAAAAAGACGAATTAGAAAAAATATTCAAATTTTGAACCAAAGTAATTAAATTTCAATTTAAAAAAATTAATATTAAACAAAAAACTTCATTTTTAACCAAATAGTATAATTTTTTACGAATACAGTTTAATTCTATTTCCGAAAAGGACAATTTCAAACATAATAGTTTAATTTTCAACCAAGATAATTTAATGCTTAAATCACACCAAAAAATTTTTTTTTGCAGAATAGATGAATTTTCTACTCAAAAATATGAATTTTGAACATAAGTTTTGAACCCAAAAATATGTATTTGCAATAAAAGTTTTAATATTCAACTCAATAGTTTAATTTTTTACAAAAATAGTTTAATTTTTTAGCATATTATTTAAGTTTTTAACCCGAAAAAACGATTTACTACAAAACAGTTAAATTTTTTCACTCAAAAATATGACTTTTAAACCAAATAGTTGAATTTTTCACACTAAAAAAAAGAAAATTTCCACAAAACAGATAAATTTTCAACACAAAAATATGAATTTCAAACATTAAGGTTTATTTTAAAAGAAACAGTTAAATTATGAACCAAAATAGTTGAATTTTAAGACCGAAAACAAGAAATTAAAAAAAAAAAGTTGAATTTCAAACTACAATAATTAAATTTTGAATCAAAAATATAAAACTTTAACGAAATCTGTTGATCTACAACCAAAAAGTTGAATTTTTTACGAAAATGTTGAAATTTTTAATCCGACAACAAAAATTTTAAGCATGATAGTGAAATTTTTTACCAAGTTAATCGAATGATTAAATCGTACAACAAAAAAATGTTCATGAAACAGATGAATTTTCAACACAAAAATATAAATTTCAAAAGTAAAGATTTGATTTTCAATAAACAGTTGAATTTTCAACCAAAATATTTGAATTTCGAAACTAAAACACCAAAAGATCAACTTTTTTACGTAAGAATGAAATGCTTAAACCAAAAATATGCACTTTCAACAAAAATTGTTATTTTAATCCCCAAAAATTAATTTCTTACCATCAAAATACTTAAACTTTGTAACAACAAAAAAAATTATTTCGAGAAAAAAGTTTATTTTTAACCAAGTGATTTAATTTTATAAAAAAGATATATGATTTTTCAACAACAAAAAATATAAATTTCAAACAACAAAAATAATCTTCAACTTAATATTTGAGTTTTTGACAAAAACAGTTCAATTTTTAGGCCAAAAATATTAATTAACCACAAAGAAGTAAAATTTTTTAACCCGAAAATATGACTTTTTAACCAAATAGTTGAATCTTCTACAAAAACAGTTGTACTTTAAAACCAAAAAGATGATTTTTTAACAAAAAAATTTATTTTCACGAAAAAGGTTATTTTTTAAAAATGATTTGATTTTTATCAAAAAAATATTTATAAATAACAAAAAAATTCATTTTCAACTTAATAGTTAAATTTTTGTTTAAATAATTGGATTTTCAAGACAAAAATATGATTTTCAAAAGAAAAAGTAAATTTTCGACCAGATTGTTGAATTTTTCATCACATTATTTAAATTTCAATCCGAAAAAATGAACTCACTAAGAGCAGTTAAATTTTTAACCCGAAAATAGAACTTTTCAACTAAACACTTGAATTTTCAAGCAAAATAGTTTAATTTTAAAACCAAAAGAAAGAATTTTCAACGAAATTATTGGATTGTTCAACAAAAAAAAATTAATTTTTAACAAAAATGTGAATTTTCAACTTAGTAGTTAAATTTTTACAAAAATAATAGAATTTTCAAGCGAAAAATATGGAATTACTATAAAACAGCTGAATTTTTTAACAGGAAAATTTTACTTTTTAACTAAAAAGTTAATTTTTGACTAAATAATTGAATTTTTCAGCACATCATTTAAATATTTAACTTAAAAAGACGGATTTACTACAGAAGAGTTAAATTCTTAACCCCAAAATATGACTTTTTAACCAATCAGTTGAATTTTATCAACAAAAAGACAAATTGTTAACAATATATTTGTATTTTGAGCCCAAAAATATTAATTTTCACTAAAAAAGTTTATTTTTAATCTAATAGTTGAGTGTTAAACAAAAATATTCAAATTTTCAAGCCAAAAATATAGATTTACTAGAAAACAGTTACATTTTTAACCGAAAATATGACTTTTCAACCAAACACTTAAACTTTCAAGCAAAATAGTTGAATTTTGAAATCAAAAAGATGAAACTTTAAAAAATTCTGGAATTTTATATGGAAGATATGCATTTCCAACAAAAAAGTTAATTTTTAAATTTATGGTTGAATTTTTACAAAAAAAAATAGAATTTTAAACCAAAAATATGGATTTACTATAAAACAGTTTGATTTTTTAACCTGGAAATATCTCATTTCAACTAAAAAGTTCATTTTTGACCAAATATAGTTGAATTTTTTACCGCATTATTTAAACTTTAACACAAAAAGATAGATTTACTACAAAACAGGTGAATTTTTCAACTGAAAATATTTACATTCAACCAAAAAGTTAATTTTTAACATAAAAGTTGAATTTTCAACTCAATAGTTGAATTAAAAAAAAAAAAGTTGAATTTTCAAGCCAAAAATATGAATTTTTTCTATAAAAGAGTTGAATTTTTCAACCCGGAAATATTACTTTTTAACTAAAAAGTTTATTTTTCACTAAATATAGTTTAATTTTTCACCGCATTATTTGAGCTTCAACCCAAAAAGATGGATTCACCACAAAACAGTTAAATTTTTAACTGAAAAACATTATTTTCAATAAAAAAGTTAATTTTCAACATGAGAGATGAATTTTCAAATTGATAGTTGAATTAAAAGAGAAATAGTTGAATTTTCAAGCCAAAAATATGAATTTACTATAAAATAGTTAAACTTATTAACCTGAATATATGAATTTTTAACTAAAAAGTTTATTTTTGATTAAAAATTTCAATTTTTACTAGGTTCGTTAAATTTTGAGCCAAAAAAAAGAAATTTTTAACAAAAAAGTTTTTTTGTTTACTAAACAGTTGAATTTTCAACCAAAAATATAAATTTCCAGCAAGAAAGTCAATTTTTAACTTAATAGTTGAATTTCTTGTGAGAATAGTTGGATTTTTAATCTAAAAATATAAATTTGCTATAAAACAGTCGAATTTTTCAACCCAAATATATTTTTTCTTAAATAAAAGCAAATTTTTGATCATATACTACAATTTTTTACCAAATTGTTTAAATTTATAACTCAAAAAAATGTATTTTCAACAAAAGTGTTTTTTCTTAACCAAATAGTTAAATTTTTCTTTAAAAAATATCCACATTTAACAAGAGAGTTTGTCTTCAATCTCATAGTTAAATTTTTAACAAAAATAGTTAAATTTTTAAACGAAAAAGATGGATTTACTACAAAAAATTTTAATTTTTTACCCGAAAAAATGACTTTTCATCTGCAAAGTTGATCGACCTAATAGTTAAATTTTTCCCTACATTATTTAAATTTTCAACCAAAAAAGACGGATTTGCTTTAAAACAGTTACGTTTGTAACCCAAAAATATGACTTTTTATCGAAATAGTTAAATTTTTTACGTACCTCTTTTAGTGAAAAATTCATTTTCTTGATTTAAAATTCATATTTTTTGAGGGAAAATTGATCTTTATGTTTAAAAATTAAACTAGTTCATCAACAAATTATTTTTTGTTAATGATTTATAAGTTAAGTTAAAAATTCGACCACTTGAATAAAAAATCATTTATTTAGTTAAAAAGTTACATATTTTCTTTTAGTAAAAAGTCCCCATTTTTTTGATAAAAATTAAACTAATAAGGCACTATTAAACTAGATGGTAATCTTTTGTACGAAAATATTATTTTTACAACAGTTGTTTATAAAAATAAAATTTTTCATCGTATTAAGATCTATTATATCGCGATATTATTCTCGAGATGATTTTTGGGTAATATAATTGTTATTTTTTGTTACTTTTTAACTTTAATAACAAATTAGTGCAAATTTTGTTTTCAAATAGGCCTTGAATCTTACGCTTATGTACTTTTTATCTAGAATAACTAACGTATCTATACGAAAAAAATATTTCAAATAAAGTTAAATACTTGTAAAAAAGAGTACAGCTGCTTATTTTACAATTTGTTATTGAAAAAGTTAATAAATAAAAATAATTTTAAAAAAATGAAATTATGATGAGACGTTTCACCCCGGATGCGCCACTTAGTCCCATGTCACGCGGTGCCTTATTGGACAAATATGTAAATTGTTAACTAATCAATACCAATTGTTTATTTTTAGGTACAAATATGACGTGGATAAAACTTTGACACAACTTCAATTTATTGCCGCTAACGATCAACCCCTTGGAGTTATTTCTTGGTTCGCAGTTCACCCTACGAGTATGAATAACACCAATCACCTTGTGTCAAGTGACAATGTTGGTTATGCTTCAATTTTATTTGAAAAATCCATGAACAGGGGTGCCCTACTTGGCAAGGTGAGAATGATGCAAAAGGGAAACTCGAATAGAGAGAGAAGGGATAAAGAGAAAAGTGAAAGCAGAAAAAGAAGAAGGGATAGGAAAAGAAGATAGGGGATAATGGAAAAGGCAAAAGGAGAGGGGATAGGGGATAGCGGAGAGGGGATAAGGGATAGTGGAAAGGAGATAGGGAAAAGAGATGGGGAAAGGGGATATGGAAAGGGGGTAGGAGATAGAGGAAAGAGGAAGAGGAAAAGAGAAAAAAGTAAAAGGGAAAGAGAAAACCAAAAAGAGAAAAGGGGAAATAGGAGAGAGGAGAGAGGAGAGGGGAGAGAGGAGATAAAAAAAGAAAAAGTAAAAGGGGAAAAGGAGAGGGAAAAGAGGAAGGGAAAAGGATAGGGGATAGGGGAAAATGTATGAAGATAGGAAAGAGAGGAGAACAGAAGAGGGGAGAGGAAAAAAGGGAATAGCAAAAGAGAGACAGAGAGATTTTACCATGTGGACCTTGCCTGGTTGTGTGTTCGTACATTTTTACGCTAGTCAGTTTTTTCAATTAAGTTACGTCCCAAAAGAATCTTGTGTCAAATGGCAATGTTACTTATACTTCAATTATATATGGAAAAGGTATTAACAAGGCCGAAGAGATAATGATGCGGATGGAAAACTCTAATAAAGAGAGAAGGGGAAAAAAGAAAAGTAAAGCAAAAAAACTAGAGGTGATAGAAAAAGAAGATAGGAGATGATGGAGAAAAAGGAGAGGCGTTATAAGAAAAAGATAGGAGATAATGAAAAGAGTATAGAAGATATGGGATAGTGGAAAGGAGATAGAAAAACGGAATAAGGAAAGAGGATATGAAAAGGGGATAAGTGATAGGGGAAAGAGCAAAAAAAAAAAAAATAAGTAAAGAGAAAAGAGAAAAGCAAAAAGAGAAAAGAGGAAATGGGAGAGAAGAAAGGGGGAGAGAGGAGAAAAAGTGAAAGGAAAAAAGGAAAGAGGAAAGATTATGGGAATATGGGAAAGGGAAAAGGGAAAAGGGAAGGAAAAAGTGAAGAGAGGAGAAAAGGAAAGGCGAGAGAAAAAAGGTGGAAAGCAAGAGAGAGACAGAAAGATTTCACAATCTAGAATCTGCCCGGTTGTGTGTTCAGACGCTTGTACGCTCGACAGTTTTTTTCACTTAAGTCCCGTCCCAAAAGAATTTTGTTTTAAGTAGCAATGTTGTTTATGCTTTAATTTCCTATAAAAAGCCATGAACAAAGGCAAGGTGAGAATAATGCAAAAGGGAGACTCGTATAGAGAGAAAGAGAGAGAGAGAGAAAGAGAAAGAGATAAAGAGAAGTGAAATAGGAAAAATTAAAAGAGGAAAGGGTATAGGGAATAGAAGATAGGAAAAGGGGATAGTAAATAGGGGATAGGCAATAGGGTATAGAAGAGAGGAAAGGGAAAAAAAGAGAGGGGAATCGAATAGAAAAATCAGATAGGGAAAATAGGTAGGCAGAAGGACAAAGGGGGATAAAGAGTCGAGAGAGAAGAAAGGGGCGAAAATAAAAGTGAAGGGGGAGATTTAATAATAAAAGAGCACAGAAGAAAGGGGATACTCGGTAGGGTATAGGGAATCGAGGAAAGGGCGAAAGGTAAAAGAGAAATAGAAGAGGAGAGGGAGGAAATGGGTAAGGGTATAGTAAAAAGGGAGAGAGGAGAGGGAAGAGGATGTTAGATATAGTATAAGGGTGGGGTAGGGGGTGAAAGATCGGAAATAGAGGATGAGGAATAAAGTATATGGGATATGGGATATGGGATAAGGAGTGAGAGATAAGGGATGTGAGATAGAGGACAGGGGATATGAGATAGGCGAAAGGGGATATAGGATAGAGGATAGTGGAAAGAAGAAAAGAATTAGTGAAAAGAAGATAGGGATAAGGTATAAGGAAAGAGGATGTGGAAGGGGGTAGAAGATAGGAGATAGAGGAAGAAGAAAAAAAAGAAAAGAAGAAAGAGAAAAGAGAATAGAGAAAAAAGAGGCGAGGGGAGCTGGAAAAAGAAAAAGTAAAAAGGGAAAAGGAGAGGGGACAGAGGAAATGGAATGGGGAATAGGTGAAAAGGAGAAGAGAAAGAAGTAAGTAAAGAGAGAAAAGGGAAGAAGACAAAGGGGAAAAGCAAGAGAGAGACAGAGAGATTTCACGATCTAGACCCTGCTCGGTTGTGTGGTCGTGCGTTCTTAGGGTCGACAGTTTTTTTCAATTAACTCTCGTCTCAACAGAATCTTGTGGCAAGTGGCAACGTTGATCATGCTTCAATTTTTATATAAAAAAGCCATCAACAAGGGCAAGGTGAGAATGATGCAAAAGGGAGACTCGTATAGAGAGAGAAAAGTGGAATAGGTAAACGTAAAAGGGAAAAGGGTATAGGGGTGAAAGGGAAGGTAAGAGAAAAAAGGGCAGAGGGGAGAGGAGAAAGAGAAGAGGGAAAAGGGGAAAGAGAAGAGAAGAAAGGGGATAAAAAATAAAAAAATAAGATAGGTAAATCAGATAAGGAAAATGAGTAGGGTGAAGATGAAAGGCGGATGAGGAGAAGAGAGAGAAAGAGAGGGAAGGAGAAAAGAGAAAATAAAAGAAGAGAGGTAATAATTAAATAGTATAGGGGAAGGGGTTAGGGGATAGGGTATAAAGAATAGTTGAAAGGGAAAAGAGTATATGGTGTAAGAGAAATGTAAAGGAGAGAAGGGAAAGAGGAAAGTGTAAGAAAATAGGGGATAGGAGAGGGGATCGTGGATAGTGTATAGAGGATAGGTGATAGGGGATATAGGAAATGGTAGCGGGGATAAGGAATATGGAATAGGGGATATAGGACGGAGGATAGGGGACAGGGGACAGGGGACATGAGACTGGGAATAGAGGATAGGGGATAGTGAATAGGGGATAAGGAATAAAAAGTAAGGGATAAGGGATAGAGGATGCGGGATGGAGAATGCGGGATAAGGGAAGAGTAAGAGTGAGACAGACAGATCTTACAAAATAGATCCTTTTAGGTTGAACGGTCGTACGGTCGTACGGTCAGTCGTTTTTTTAACTTATTCATGCCCCAAAAGAAATTTCACTTTAAAAATAAGGTTCCAGCCCAACAGGCCGGATCGTTTTCCAATTTTTTTCCTGACTGAATTTTTGACCCTCGCAAAAGTTGCCCACCGTGGTGGTCCAAATTTTGGTTAACTTTGCGGCATATCGCTTTCAAATTTATTTGAATTTACACAAAATAAAATAATTTTTTTTTAATAC
>JAUELO010000231.1:2079951-2095920 GCA_032357855.1 Amphibolips quercusostensackenii | reverse complement strand
CCTTTTTAGGGGTTAATAATAAATATACTAATTATCACCTGTTTTGGCTGTTGAAATTATTAGGTCTACAAATTAATTTGGTGCCTTTATTTTGGTGTTTTGTAACTCTTGATCAAACTTGACTTTTTTCCTGCTTTATAGTAGTTTTAAAGAACAAACGTAATATATATTATGATTTCCAAAAAATTAAGTATACGAATGACTTGAGCAAGTTAACATGTGCCTCTAGGTACTTTACTTTGAGTAAAAACTATTTTATAAAACCAAGGGCGAATTCCGTTGGAGGCTTAGAGGGAAGGGGGCATCTAACTTTTACACTTTTTCCTCCACTTGAGCAACTTAGAATCAGCATGAAAATCTCAATTTTTATTGGGGGAGGGGAGGCTTTTTAATCAAAGGAAGCAATCACATGTGCTGAAATTCAAATATTTTATGTGCCCCACTTTACCTTCCGGGTGAATCCGTATTCCATTTTCATGAAAAACAAATTTCCTTAACTTTCCGTTACACATTGCTCCAACCAATTCTCCATTTTCATAAAACAGATGACCCTGCTGGTATTCCCGATGCGGATTCGGTGGCATTTGGTGGTCCGGATTGTCCGCTGTCGCGATTTTCTGACCCTCCATAGCCGAAAGTTCTTCAGATCAAAAAAAATTTGTGTGAAGACATATTTTTATTATTAACAAGTCTGGATTTGATTATATATATTATAACAAATGATGACATATATTTTATAACAGACGATTTTATAACAATTAGTTAGACGCTTTGTCAGTAAATAATTAATTACGCAGCGATATGGAATACACGTGAAATTAAAATAATATATGTTTCAACTGATTCAAAAAAAGTATCTTCTAAAGAAGAAGTCTGAAGAAGCTTTTTTTAAAGAAAAAAAGAAGTCTAGATTTGAATGCATTTGATAAAAAATAATAACGAGTGAATTATAAAAAATGATTTTGTAATAATTAGTTAGACACTTTTTAGTGAATACGTGATTACGCCGCAAGATGAAATACACGTGGAATTATAATAACATATGTTTCAACTGATTCCAAGAAAAAGTCTTACAAAAGAAAAGTAGAAGTCTGAAAAAGTTTTTATTCTCAAAATGCAAGAAGAAGTCTGGATTCAAGTTTATTTTATAAAAAATTTTGACGAATAATGTATAACAAATGATTTTGTATAAATTAGTAAGACGCGTTTTCGGTAAATACATAATGACGCAGCAAGATGAAATACACATGGAATTATGATAATATATGTTTTAACTGATTTCAAGAAAATTAACAAGACTGGACGTAAATTTATTTTATAAAAAATGATGATAAATAATTTGAAACAAATTATTTTATAGCAATGAGTAAAACTTCTTTTTTGTAAACACGTAAGTGCGCCACAAGATAGAATACACGTGGAATGATAATATATGTTTTAACTGCTTCAAAGAAAAAGTCTTACAAAAGAAAAGTAGAAGTCTAAAGAAGTTTTTCTTCTTAAAATGCAAAAAAAAGTCTGGGTTCAAGTTGATTTTATGAAAAATTTTGAAGAATAATGTATAACAAATGATTTTGTATAGACTAGTGAGACGCGTTTTCGGTAAATACATAATGACGTAGCAAGATGAAATACACATGGAATTATAATAACATATGTTTCAACTGACTTAAAGAAAATCAACAATACTGGACCTAAATTGATTTTATAGAAAATGATGATTAAGAATTTGAAACAAATTATTTTATACAAATTAGTAAAACTTTTTTTTGGTAAACACGTAAGTGCGTTACAAGATAGAATACACGTGGAATGATGATAATATATGTTTTAACCGCTTCAAAGAAAAAGTCTTACAAAAGAAAAATAGAAGTCTGAAGAAGTTTTTCTTTTTAAAATGCAAAAAAAAGTCTGAATTCAAGTTGATATTATAAAAATTTTTGACGAATAATGTATGACAAATGATTTTGTGTAAATTAGTAAGACGCGTTTTCAGCAAATACTCGTACATAATGACTCAGCAAGATGAAATACACATGGAATTATAATAACATATGTTTTAACTGATTTAAAGAAAATTAACAATACTGGACCTGAATAGATTTTATGAAAAATGATGATCAATTATTTAAAACAAATTATTTTACACAAATTAGTAAAACTTTTTTTTTTGTAAACACGTAAGTGCGCTACAAGATGGAATACACGTGGAATGATGATAACGTATGTTTCAACTGATTTGAATAAAAAGTCTATTTTTTCAAAGAAATAGAAGAAGTCTGTATTTAAAATGATTTTACAAAATATTTTGACAAATAATTTATAAAAAATGATTTTGAAACAGGTAGTGAAACACTTTTTTAGCAAAAACGTAATTACGCCGCAAGATGAACACGTGGCATTATAGTAACATATGTTTCAATTGATTCCAAATAAAATACATTTTAATATATGAATAATTTGGAAACACATTATGAATACTAACCCATAGAATTAAGATATATTATCAAAGCGAATAACAAAGTGCAAGTGATATTCTTCATTTCTCTATAGAAAGAAAACAAATTTTTTGAAAATTATGTTTTTGAAACTCAAAAGATGTGTCATACGTGTCACTTGTTCATATACTAGCCCTTATCTCAGTACTCAAGCGATGATTATTCACATGAAGGCAAACTTTATTTACTTCCTTGAAAATTTTCTAGTTTAGAGTCGATCATATCTATGCCTGCACACTAGATAACGTTTAGTACTTTTCCTGATCATAAGAAAGATGGCCCTGCATGGCCCTGTTTGTTGAAAAATCAATTTATTAGTTAAAAATGAACTTTTCCATTAAAAATTTATATTTTTGTGTCGTAAATTCAATTTGTTTGTAATTTTTTTTTGTTATGAGGGGGGGGGTGTAAACATTAAAGTATTTTGGTAATAAGGCGACCATTTCGTTGAGAATTCGTCTTTAGGTTAAAATGTCAACCTATTTATTTAGAATTAATTCTTTGGTTGGAAATGCACATATTTTTTGGTCAAAAATTCCACCATTTGGTTTAAAATTTGAATATTCTGTTTTAAAGTTCAACTATTTTGTTAAGAATTTGTTTTTAGGCTAAAATTTTAACCATTTGGTTAAAAATTAACTTTTTTGATGAAAATTTGTATTTTGTTGTCGAAAGTTCAATTATTTAGTTAAAAATAAATTTTTTTTGCTTAAAAATATATATTTATGGGTCAAAAAATTCCATTGCTCTGTAAAAAATTAGTCTTTTTTAAGCTAAAAGTTAAACTATTTTGGTTTTAAATTTAAGCACTTCGTTGAAAACGCATATTTTTTATCAAAACTTCAACTATTTGGATTAAAATTAACTTTTTTGTTATAAATTTATATTTTCGGGTTCTCTTTCCCTTTTTTCAACTTTCCTATTTTCTGCCTTCCCCTTGAACTCAAACAATACTTCAAAATACCTAAAATCGAGAATTTTGACCAAATTTTCTCCTTTTCTCAATTTTCTAATATATATACATACATATATATATATATATTTAACAAAAAAATTAACTTTTACCAAAGTAGTATATTTTTTAATCTCACTTAAATTTTTAAGCCAAAAAGAATGAATTCTGAACAAAAAAATGTAATAGTTAATATTTCAAACAAAAAATATTTTCATTTAAAATTGAAGACAGTTGCTCTTTTTTTAAAAAAAATCTATTTTGCTAAAGTCATATTTTGGTTGGATATCCAACTATTTGATTGAAAATAAATTTTTCTTGTTAAAAATTCATATTATGTTGAAAATTAAATTTTTTTATAAGAGACTTGTTTCCATGTTGAACATTCAACTATTTTGTTGAAAATTTGTCTTTTAGTTAAAAATCCAACTTTTTAAAAAAATTTAAGAATTTGGTTGGGAATGAACTTGTTTCTTGAAGATTCATATTTACAGGTAAAAAATTGAATTTTGTTGTAAAACATTTTTCTTGGGTTAAGGATTGACCTATTTTGTTCCAAATTTGTCTTTTTGTTGATAAATCAACCATTTTGCTGAAAATTTGACTTTGTGGTTAAAAATAAATTTGTTTGTTGAAAATTCATAATTTTCGGTCCTGCATACAACTTTTTGGTTAAAAATCATCTTTTTTGTAAAAATGATTTGTTTGTTGAAAATTCATATTTTTTGTACAAAACTTAAACTATTTTGTTAAAAAAAATTAATTTAACTTTTTCATAAAAATGACGAATTCTCAACAAAATACTTGATTTTTTAGCAAAACTATTAATTATTTAACTGAAAAGGACAGCTTTTGAACAAAATCGATATATTTTGAAAAAAATAATAAGATTTTCAATCAAGTAAAAAAATGTTTAACCTAAAAAGATCAATTTTTAAAAAATCAGTCGCATTTTCATTCAATAAAGATACATTTTTACCATAGGAGCTGAATTTTCAAACCTAAAATGATTTTTTATTCAGGAAAAAAAATTTGTCTATCCAAGTTGATATTTCAAAATGAAAAGACGATATTTCTTCGAGAAATTTAAACTTTCAACCCGTAATTATGAATTTTTCACAAACATTTCTACCATAGAAGCTGAATTTTTAAACCTAAAATGATTTTTTATTCAGGAAAAAAAATTTGTCTATCCAAGTTGATATTTTAAAATAAAAAGACGATATTTCTTCGAAAAATTTAAACTTTCAACCCGTAATTATAAATTTTTCACAAAAATTTATTTTAATTTTTAGCCAAATGACTTTTTGATTATTACGATGGATCTTTAACTAAGAAATTATTCCTAAACAAATTAAAAAAAAATTTAAATTTCAAATTAAAAACAGTTAAATACATTTGAAAAGGTGATTTTTTTATACAGCAGTTTAATTCCAGACCCAAAAAGATTAATTTTTAACTAAATAGATGCATTTTCAAGCAAAAATATTAGATTGGTACCCAAAAGAGTTGGATTTTTGAAAAGTTACGTTTTTTTAACGAAATAGTTTCATCTTTGTTGAAAATTCAATTATTCTAGTAAAAGATTCATAATTTTAGAGAAAAATTCATCTTCTTGGTTCAAAATTAAAATATTTAAGTTGAAGATTCATAATTTTAGTTGAAAATTCATCACTCTGTAGAAAATGAAACTATTTTTTTATTATTATTTTTTTATAGAAAATTATTATTTCTTAAACTGAGAATATAATTATTCTAATTGAATAATCCATCATTTCAGTTGCAAGTTCACCTCTTTAGATGAAGATAAATTTTCTTAACTAAAATTCAACTATTCAGTTTTCAGTTGAAAAATATTTTTTTTTTGTTAGAAATTAATTTTTTAAAATTAATAATTATCTTTTTTAGCTTGAAATTGGTCTTTTTACAGAAATTTATCTTCTTGGTTGGAAATTCAATTATTTTAGTTGAATATTCATAATTTTAGCAGAGAATTGATCTTGTTGATTTAAAATTGAAATATTTTAGTTGAAGATTCATAATTTTAGTTGAAAATTTGTCACTTTGTTTAAAAATGTAACTTTTTTTTTATTTAATTTTTTTATAGAAAATTTTTATTATTTAGACAGAAAAAATAATTATTCTAATTGAATCTTCCAATATTTTAGTTGCAAAGTCACCTCTTTAGTTGAAGATCAATTTACTGAACTAAAATTTAACTATTCAATTTCCGGTTAAAAAATATTTTTTGTCTTAAATAAATTTTTTTGATTAATCATTATCTTCTTAAATTTAAAATTCGTCTTTTTTATAAAAATTCATCTTCTTGGTTGAAAATTAAATTATTCTAGCTGAAGATTCAACATTTTATTTTAAAATTCGGCACTTCGTTTGAAAATGTAAATTCATTGTTTTTTTATTGTTTTTTTTTCAAACTGATTTTATTTTAATCTGAAAGTGTAACTTTCCTAATTAAATATTCAATTATTTTATCAAAAAATTCATCTCTTTGGTTAAAAATTGATTTTTTCAAGCCAAAAATGATCTTTTCGGTTGAAAATTAACTTTTTTAGATTGAAATGGTCTTTTTTAGTATAAAATTCGCCTCTATTGGTAGAAATAATTCTTCTTAGTTGAAAATTCATCTTTTTGTTTTTTAACACTTTGAATTCTGGTTAAAAATTCATATATCTAATTGAAATTTCATCACTCTGTTTAAAAATGTAATTTTTTTTAAATAATTTTTTTTTTTTGGTTCAAACTCATTTTTTCTTAAACTGAAAATGTAACTATTCTAATTGAACTTTCCATAATTTTAGTTGAAAATTCATCTTTTTGTTTGGAAATTCAATTATTCATAATTTTAGTTAGAAATTTATCTTTTTAGTTGAAATAAAACTGTTTAGTTTTAAAAAATGAATTTAATAAATAAATAAAATATAAATATAAATATATATAATAATATATAACATTTGGTTTTAAATAAAAATAACTTTTTGGTTTAAAGTTAATCGATTTCAGTTGAAGATTCATCATTTTTCTTTTGAAAATTTATCACTTTGTTTATAAATGTACCTTTTTTCAAATTAGTTTTTTTTTTTGTTCAAGCCTATTTATTTATTTTTGACTAAAAGTGTAATTATACTAATTTGATATTCTATCATTTTAGTCGAAAATTCATATATTTGGTTGACCATTCATTTTTTCATCTGAAAATTTAACTGCTCAATTTTTGGTTGACAATTTATCTTTTTTAGTTGAAAATTGAAGTATTTGATTGAAAATTAATTTTTTTGGTTAAAAATTTTTTTATTTCTGTCAAATATTCATAATTTTAGTTCAAAAAAATTTTTTTTCAGTTAGAAATAAAACTATTTGGTTAAAGTTAAACTGTTTTGTTAAAAATTCAACTATTCTAGTTAAATTCATTATTTTAGTTGAAAATTCATTACTTTGGTGAAAAATAACTTTTCCTTGAATCATATTTTTTGTGCAAACTTATTTTCTTAAGGCTGGAAATGTAACTAATTCCAATTCAATATTCCAGAAAATTCATCACTTTTGTTGAAAATTAATTTTTTTTTAGTTGAAAATTCAACTATTTAATTAAAAATTTATCTTTTTGGTTAAAAATTTAATTATTCGTGTTAAATATACATAATTTTGGTTAAAATTGATCTTTTTAGTTAAAAATAAAAGTATTTGGTTAAAAGTTAAACTTTTTTGTTGAAAATTAACCTTTTAGCTTAAAATTAAATTGTTCTAGTTGAAGATTCATAATTTTAGTTGAAAATTCATCACTTTGTTTGAAAATGTAATTTTTTGTTATTATTTTTTTTTGATTAAACTTTTTTTCAACTAAAACTGTTCCTATTTCAATTAAATAATTTTTTTTTTGGTTTTATTTTTGTTTATTTGATTGAGAAATTATTTTTCCTATCAGAAAATTTAACTACTCAATGTTTGGTTGATAATTGATTGAAAGTTCATCGTTTTAATTAAAAATTCAATTATTCTAGTTAAATAATTATAATTTTAGTTGAAGATTTATCTTATTAGTTAAAAATAAAACTACGTAGTTGAAAGTTAAAATCTTTTGTTATAAATTCATCACTTTGGTTAAAAATGCAACTATTATTTGAAAAATAAGTTATTTTTTGGCTAAAAAATATTTTTTTTTAACTGAAAATTTAACTATTTTATTTTTGTTGCAAATTTATCTTTTTTTGTTAAAAATTATACTATTTGGTTAAAAATTTATCTTTTTGGTTGAAACTTGAATTATTCTAGTTGAAGATTCATAATTTTAATTGAGAATTCATCTTTTCGGTTTAAAATTCAACTATTCCAGTTAAAGATTCATCATTGAAAGTGTAAATTCATCATTTTGTTTAAATAAATTACTTTTTATAAATAAGTTATTTTTTTGGTTTAATTTATTTTTTCAAAACTGAATGTGTAACTATTTCAATTGAATATTGCATTATTTAATTCAAAAATTCATCTCTTGGTTAAATATTAATTTTTTTATGTAAAAATTTAACCACTTAATTTTTCCTTACCAATTTATCCTTTTCATTTCAAAATTCGACTAATTGATTAAAAATTCAATTACTCTAGTTGAATAATTATAATTTTGATTAAAAATTTGTCTTTTTAGTTAAAAATAAAACTACTTGGTTGAAAGTTAAAATCTTCTGTTAAAAGTTCTTCCCTTGGTTCAAAATTCAACTATTAAAATTAAACATTCATAATTTTAGTTCAAAATTTATAACTTTGGTTGAAAATGCAACTATTATTATAAAAATAAGTTTTTTTCTGAAAAATATTTTTTTAACTGAAAATTTAACTTTTCCATTTTTTGTTGCAAAGTGGTTTTTTTAGTTAAAAATTCAACTATTTGTTTAAAAATTCATGCATTTTGTTAAAAGCTCATCTTTTTTTATAGAAAATTAATCTTTCCTGTTAAAAATTAAATTATCCAAATAAAAAATAATGTATCTTGTTGAAAATGCAATAGTTTAACTTCAAAAGTAAGAAATAAGAAGCGATTTGAATTATTTAAAATTTTAATTTTTAAGTAAATGGTTTTAGGGGAGATGTATATAATTCGATTTTGAAAGTACTTTCCAATCCAACGATTTTAAGGTACCTTAAGGGGCCGTACGTTAATTACGTAACGGATTATAGTCTTTCATCGAGACCCCTCCTCCCCACTGTGCCGAACCGTAACAAAATAATTAGACCCCCCCCCCTCTTACTGTGCGTAATTTATGGTTTCCAGAAGTTATAAGATAAGGGACTTTAAACTAATGGAAATTTTTTGTATTTAAGATAATACATGCTTTCAAGAGTAAACACATTATTTTAAAAATTCCCGGATTTTTCCTTGACTAATTTTTCATTTTTCGTGACCATTAAAATTTAAATACCATCATTCAATCTTATACTATTTTTCACAAAGGATGTTTCATAAACGAAATAAAATAATATTTTTGACACAAATTCGAAATTTTCAAATTAATTAATTTATTTAAACAAAAAAATGAATTTTACATCATAAGAGATCATTTTTTAACAAAATACTTGAAAGAAAAAAAATTTCACTTAAATTCTTGAACTTTCAAGCCAAACACGAATTTCCTGTAAAAAACTGAATTTTTTAAACAAATTAGTTAAATTTTTACCTATGCAGTTGGATATTTATTTTAAAAGGTCAATTTTCAGCGAAATAGTTAATATTTTATCTGAAGAGATAAATTTTTAAATAATGATAAGAATCTTCAAAAAAATGATTTCCTAATAAAGTGTTTCAAATGAAATTTTTAAAGAAAATAATTGTATCAAAAAGTATTAATTTTCATCCAAAGCGTTGCATTTTTATCCAAGAAATATGAAATTTTTACTAAAATAGATGAATTTTTAAATCGCAAAGACAAAAAAATATTTAAATTTTAACCAAAAAATTTTTTTTGTTGACATTTCAACTTCAAAATAATAGTTTTATTCAAAAACTAAATTTTTTACAAAGATCTATGCTTTTTTAACCCAAATAGATGAATTTAAAAAAAAATAGTTCAAGTTTCAATCAAAAAGGATGTCTTTATAACAAAATTGTTAAATTTTCAATTAAACAGTTCCTTTTTTATATAAAAAAAAAAAATTCTACTAAAATATATAAATTTTTTAATTAAAAAGATCAATTTAAAAAAAAAAGTTGAATTTTCAACCGAAAAACATTTTAAATTACATTTTAAAACAAAATATGAATTTTTAAACAGAATGTAAATTTTCTACGAAATAGTTAAATTTTTCACCAAAAAGGATGAAGTTTTAACAAAATTGTTGAATTTTGATGCAAAAAATTGCATTTTTATCTAAGAAAGATGCAATTTACAATAAAATAGATATATTTAAAAATTTTTGAAAATAATTAAAAAAAAAATGGTATGATTTTCAACTAAAGAAGATGACTTTTTAAGAAAATTGTTGAATTTTCATCCAAACAGTTGAACTTATATCCAAGAAAAATGCATTTTTTACTAAAATAAATGAATTTTCAATTGAAAAATTTTTTTTCGAAAAAATGGTCAAATTTTCAATAAAAATTTTTTTTTATGCTTTTCAACAACAAAATATAGATTTAAACAAACAATATTGAATTTTGAAACAAACAGTTGCATTTTTGTCTAAAAAAAAGGAATTTCTACTAAAATAGACGAATTTTAAATTAAAGATTAATTCGCAAAAAATGGTTGAATTTCTAACCAAAAAAGATTTTATTTGACTTTTTAGGAACAATATATGAATTTTTAACAAAAATTAAATTTTTTATAAAATAGTTGAATCTGCTGTAAGACATTTGAATTGGTAACCAAAAAAGAATGACTTTTGAATAAAATTGTTGTTTTTTATTTAACAATTGCTTTTTTATCCAAGAAAAATGCATTTTTTACTGAAGTAGATGAATTTTTAATGAAAAAAAATACTTTTTTAAATAGTTCAATTCTTAACTGAAAGAGATGAATTTCTAACAAAATTGTTGTTCTTCAATCCAAACAGTTGCAGTTTTCTTTAAGAAAGATGCATTGTTTACTAAAATAAATGAATTTTTTAATTAAAAAGAATTTTTAAAAATGGTTGAATTCTTAATTTAAAAGAATTTCATTTGACTTTTTAACAAATAAATATGAATTCTTAACCAAAATTAAATTTTTCACGACATAGTTGAATTTTCAATTAAAAAGGGTGACTTTTTAACAAAATTGTTAAATTTTGATACGAAAAGTTGCATTTTTATCTGAGAAAAATGTATTTGTTTACTGAAGTCGATGAATTTTCGAATTAAAAGAATATTATTTTAAATGGATTAATTTTCAACTAAAAAAGTGACTTTCTAACAAAATTGTTGTTTTTTAATGCAAACAGTTGCAGTTTTATCCAAGAAAGATGCTTTGTTTACTAAAATAAATTAATTTTTGATTAAAAAAAAAATTTTTTTTAAGTAAGAATCTTCAACCAAAAAAATTCCATTTGACTTTTCAAAAAATAAATATGAATTTTCTACGAAATAATCGAATTTTCAACCAAAAAGGATAACTTTTTAACATAATTTTTAAATTTTGATTCAAAAAGTTGCATTCTTATCTGAGAAAAATGTATTTTTCACTGAAGTCGATGAATTTTCAGCTTAAAAAAATGACTTTTTAACAAAATTATTGGTTTTTAATCAAAAAAGTTGGAATTTTATCTAAATGAAATGAATTTTTAAATTGAAAAGAATTTTGAAAAAATGGTTGAATTTTCAACCCAAAAATTTGATTTGACCTTTTAAAAAATAAATATAAATTGTCAACAAAATTGTTAAATTTTTAACCAAGAAGGATAAATTTTGAACAAAATTGTTGAAATTATAAAAAAAGTTGTATTTTTATCTTACATAAATGTATTTTCTACTGAAGTAAATGAATTTTTAACTAAAAAAGATGACTTTAAAAAAAATTGTTGTTTTTTAATCCAAACAGTTTCATTTTTATCCAAGAAAAATGCCTTTTTATTAAAACAAATAAATTTTTGAATTGAACAGAATTAAAAAAAAATGAATCTTCATCCGAAAAAAGTTTTATTTGATTTTGCAACACATAAATATGAATCCAAAAAGTTGTATTTCATCCAAGAAAGATGCAATTTATAATAAAATAGATAAATTTCTAAATTAAAAATAAAAATAAGAAAAGGTAGAATATCCAACCAATAAAGATTTCGATTGACTCGGCAATAACAAAATATGAATTTTCCAACAAAATGTTAATTTTCTACGCATTTTGCACCAAGAAGGATGACTTTTTATCAAAATTTTAAAATTTTCAATCAAACAGTTGCATTTTTGTCTAAAAGAGATGTAATTTCTACTAGAGTAGATACTGAAGTAAGTGAATTTGAAATTAAAGACTAAAAAAAAATGGTCTAATTTTCAACCAGAAAATATTTTATTTGTTTTTTCAAAAAAAAATATAAAAATGTTAAACAAAAATTACATTTGTTACGAAATGGATGACTTTTAAAAGAGACAGTTGAATTTCCAACCAAAAAGGGAATGACTTTTTAACAAAATTGTTTGATTTTTAACTCAAAAATTGCTGTTTTATCTGAAAAAGATGAATTATCTACTGAACTAGATGAATTTATAAAATAAAAAAAAATATTTTTTTAAATAATTGAATTTTCAATAAGAAAAAAATTGAGTTAGCTCTTTAACAACAAGATATGAATATTAAAAGCACTTCTAGTTTGAAATTCATATTTCGTTGTTGACAAGTGAAATAAAATTTTATCTGATTGAAAAATGCAATTTTCACTGGAATAGATAGATTTTTGAATCATAAATACAAATTTCAAAAAACTGAATTCTCATCCAAAAAAGACTTCAGTTGACTTTATAAGGTAAAAATATTAATGTTAATCAAAAAGTAAATTTTCTACGAAAATAGTTGAATTTTCAACAAAATTATTTAACTTGCAAAGAAATTATACTATTCATAACTAAAGAGATTATCTCAAGAACAAACAAACTTTAGAAAACATAAATATAAATATAAATACAAGCCAAATGAATTACTAAAAAGATTATTATATCAGAGTCACCGCAAAACTTCTTTAAAAAAATTCCCTTATTTCCCCCTGATTAATTTTTTATTTTTACTGACCTTTAATATTCAAAGACCAGAATTTTAAATTTGTAACATCTTCAACCAAAAATCTTTTACAAACGAAATAAAACAATTAAAATTTAAAATTGAAAAATTTCAAATTTATTTTGCTTTGCAGTTGTTAAAAGTTTTCGAAATTCATATTAAATTTCTGTGAAATTTCTGCAAGTTGTTTCATATGCGAATTTACAA
Source organism: Amphibolips quercusostensackenii (assembly GCA_032357855.1). NCBI lineage: Eukaryota > Metazoa > Arthropoda > Insecta > Hymenoptera > Cynipidae > Amphibolips > Amphibolips quercusostensackenii. Next base: position 2,083,069 of record JAUELO010000231.1, on the reverse strand, counting down.
AAAGTATGTACATAAATAAAGAATAAAGTAACAAAATCTCTTGACCTCCCCCCCCCCTTGAGTTGTTACGTAATTTAAATACGGTCCTATTAATTAATAAAAATTTAATAATCTGTCCAAACAAACTTTAACAAGAGAAGGAAATAAAATACTAGATCTAATCTATAATTAAACTAAATAATTTTCCGTTTCAAGTAAAGGGAAGGTAAAGTCTATAAATACATTATTAATAGACTGAAAATATTACCAATTCTTTTGTATACAAAAACTGAAATTATTTCTTTCCTATGTCATTACGTCCTACATGGTCTACACACGCCCTGTCGAAATATTCGAAAGTAGGTTGATTCATTTCACGAAAGCAATTCTGATTTACTATAACTCTTAATTTCAAATTATTTGATTCCAAAGTGTTTGGATTTCTTTACACGAGTTCACTCTTATTATTGTCTTCTCAAATGCAGGACCTTTTCTGTGAAAAAGTGTTAAAAGAAATTCAATGTCATTAGGCTGGAGTTAACGAAGTGTGACCACCTAATGGTGTATAAATTGGATCAACTAGACCGCCAAATGATTATTGACTAAGCTTAGCAGCACGTTCAAGGAACATTGTTGCAAAATATTCTTATTCTGTTACATTCCTTCTGAGCATTGTCTATCCTTAATACAAATTACGTCATCTCGACTCTTATGAATCGCGTCTAAGGACGCATCTGATTACTCTTACCTAGAACCTGGAATGACTTGAATGCACACTCGGATTGTAAGTGTTCCGCCCAATGAGTAGTAAAGGTATGTTGGGTTGAAAAAATCAGCACGTTAATGAAATTAAAAGTGTTCAAAAAATATTTAGTTGAATCAACAAAATGTCTTTTGGATTAGTGAATTCGGATTAGGATTAAGAGGTTAAATAAAAAATTATTTCTAGCTGATGTTATTTGATGGTGATCAGGTACACGGAAAAAATTTGTCCTATAAAAAGTGTGGGATTAGTTCAGGAATCTTGGATGGGTACCAAAATTTTGGAGATCCTAAATACCTTTTAATAAAAGATCTGAAACTTTTCAATACTAAATGAAAAAGAGTCTTGTAATTCTCGATAATTGTCTAGGAAAAAGAGTTCTGTATTTACTTTACGAAATTTAAGTAAGAAGGCAAATTCAGTCCACGACAAATTGCAAAAAACTTGTAAATATTTTCAATTTGGTTCGAAGGAATTTCTATAAGTTCCTTAAGTAAAAAATAGCATGCTGGTATTACAGAAAGTCCTAGCCAGCCTGGGAAAATATATCTGCGCCTCGATGTGCGTAGTCGAACGTCAGTCGGCAATGTGAAATGAAGATTCAACATCTTTTAATAAATTCTTAAATGTATAACATAAGTTGCTATCAGCCAGAATTTAAACAACTTTGGCAAGCATCGCAACAATAGAACAAAATAACTAAAGCCTTACACAGGTGTGTTCTTTTAAAGGATTTGGATCAGTATGCAAACAAAATTCAACATCTTTTAAGTAATTCTCACCTTGTCCAGTATGCTGCCAAAACTCAACATCTTCTAATTAATTCTCACATGGTCAACATTAGTTAACATCAGCTAATATTAAAACGCCTTTGAAACGCTTTACAACAATGGAACACACCAACTAAAACCTTACACAGATGTGTTCATTCAAATAATTTAGTTCAGTATACCAACAAAATTCAACATTTTCTAATTAATTCTCACCTTGTCCAGTATGCTGCCGAAATTCAACATCTTTTATTTGATTTTTAAATGGTTAACATCAGTTAACACCAGCTAATGTTAAAACACCATTGGAAAGCATTACAACAATGGAACAACCTAACTAAAACCTTACACAGATGTGTTCTTTTAGAGGATTTGGATTAGTGCACCATCAAAATTCAACATTTTCTTATTAATTTTTGCATGGTCAACATAAGTTAATATCAGCCTATATTAAAGCACCTTTGGCAAGCATAGCAACAATAGAACAAGATAACTAAAACCTTACACAGATGTGTTCTTTTAAAGGATTTGAATTAGTATACCAACAAAATTCAACACCTTTTAATTAATTCTGACCTTGTCCATTATGCCGGGAAAATCAATATCTTCTACTTAATTTCTACTGTTCATCATTAAGTTGAAATAAACTAATATTAAAACACTTTTGGAGAGCGTTACAACAAAAGAACGAACCAACTAAAACCTTACACAGATGTGTTCCTTCAAAGGATTTGGATCAGTATACCATCAAAATTTAACATCTAATCAATTTTCGACTTGTCTAGTATACCAACAAAATTCAACATCTTCTAATTAATTCCTAATGGTCAACATCAGTTAACATTAGCTAATATCAAAACACCATTAGAAAACGTTGCAACAATGGAACGACCCAACTAAACCGTACACAGATGTGTTCTTTAAAAGGATTTGGATCAGTATACTAACAAAATTCAACATCTTCTAATTAATTCCCAATGGTCAACATCAGTTAAAATTAGCTAATATGAAAACACCATTAGAAAACGTTACAACAATGGAACGATCCAACTAAACCGTACACAGATGTGTTCTTTAAAAGGATTTAGATCAGTATACCAACGAAATTCAACATATTTTGATTAATTTTTACATGTTTTACATTAATTAACATCAGCTAATATTAAACACTTTTAGAAAGCGTTACAACAATGGAACAAACCGACTGAAACTATACACAGATGTGTTTCTTCAAAGCATTTGGATCAGCATCCCAATAAAATTCAACATCCTCTAATTAATTCCTAAATGGTTAACATAAGTTAACATTAGCGAATATTAAAAAATCTTTAAAAGGGGTTGCAACAATAGAACAAAGCAATTAAAACCATACACAGATGTGTTCTTTTAAAGGATTTAGATCAGTATACCAAGAAAATTCAACATCTTTTAATTAATCCTTACATTGTCCATTAGCCGAAAAATTGAACATCTTCTAATTAATTTCTACATAATAAAGGAGTTACTTCGGGTTGCAATCGTGTGAAAATACTACGAATCTTGCCGACGTTTCGTGAACGTTGCAGTTCACTTCTTCAGGGCTAACCTGAAACTGAAGTTTCAAGTT
>JAUELO010000231.1:2069608-2079851 GCA_032357855.1 Amphibolips quercusostensackenii | reverse complement strand
GAACAAACCGACTGAAATCATACACAGATGTGTTTCTTTTAAGGATTTGGATCAGCATACCAACAACATTCAGCATCCTCTAATAAATTCTTACATGGTCAATATTAGTTAATATCAGTCAATATTAAAGCACCTTCAGCAAGCATAGAAACAATAGGACAAAGTAACTAAAACCTCACACAGATGTGTTTTTTTTAAGGATTTGGATCAGTATACCAACAAATTTCTACATCTTCTAATTAATTCTTACCTTGTCCAGTATGCAGACAAAACTCAACATCTTCTGATTAATTCTAACATGGTCAAAATAAGTTAACATTAGCTAATATTAAAACACCTTTGGAAAGCCTTACAAGAATAAAACAAACTAACTATACACTCATACAGATGTGTTCTTGCAGAAGATTTGGACGAGTATACTATTAAAATTCAACATCTAATTAATTTAGCATCTTGCAATTAATTCTTATCCAGTCAACTTCAAGAAACATGAGCTAATCATACATCATAGTTGGAAAAACTTGCAACAATGAAACAAACTATCTTTACAGACAAGTTCTTTTAAAGGATTTAAATTGGTATACCAATAAAATCCAACATCTATTGATTAATCCTCACCTGGTAAACATCAATTAACTTTAGCTTATCATACAACACGGCTGGAAAAAGTTACAACAATGGAATAAATTATCTATACACTTATATAGATGTGTTTTTTTAAAGGATTTGGGCCGGTAAACCAACAAAATTTAAAATCTTGTAAAAAATTTATCCTTCTTGATTTTAAACGGCCCTGAAGTTTACTACCGACATGGATTTTAAACTTTTGTAATTGATTATAAGCAAACTAAGCGTCCGATCAAAGGATCAAAAGCACCTTGGATTTGTCTCCAAAATATCTAGATCGATTAATTTCTTTATAATTAATTAGAAAATTTCAACATCCATAGTTATATAATTTAGAGTTATCAACTCATGATTTAATTGTTTTAAAAAATGGGTTAAAAACAAAATAGGCGCCACCTAGATATATCGGTGACAAATCCCAATGTGTTTTTGGTTTCTGATTTGATGCTTGGTTTGTTTATTATTAATTGCAAAAGTTAAAAATTTATATTTATAGCAAACTTTAGGGTTGATATGTTTAACTTCCACTAGGATGGTCAAATTCTTTTTTTTGATAGAGAGAAACGATCACCTCGAGTGTGAAACAACTCCGGTACTCCGCTGAACCGCTCGGTTATTTAAACTGATAATTTAGCGTAATCGACTTATAATCCAGGGAAATCCATTTGTTTCCGAAGTAATCTAGAGAAGTCCACTTTTAATCCAGATGATTCGGAGTAATTTATGTAATCCAGTTGCAATCCCAGTAATTGGAAGTAATTAAATTAATCCAAGTAATTACTTTGTAATTAACAGTAATCCAGGTAATTTGCTGTAATTCACATAGGTATTTCAAATAGTTTCCAAATATTTTGTAAAATATTTGTTGTTTTTCATATGTTGAATATTAATTTCTCTAGCTGAAAATGTGAGTATTTCAGTTTTTGTTGACGATTGATCTTTTTGAATTCACCCGAATCCGCCCACAGTACCATATATAGTACCCCCTTCACCTCTAAAAGTAGAAGCCGCACTACACCCAGATTTTTTAAAAGGCAGTTTAGATGTCAGGTAGCAACCCCTTAACGTTTCACAACGATACCTAAAAAAAAAAAATTTGTCGGATTCGCGTTAAGAGATTATTTAACATTGTAGAAAATGCACCCATTTGGTTAATCAGTCTTTTTTTTGTTTGTTAACAATTCAACTTTTTTGTTAAAAATTTGTCATCTTGGGCTGTAAATTAAACTTTTTTGGTAGAAACTTCAATTATATTTTTGAAAATTTTATTTTTTCTTAAATATTAAATTTGTTCACTAGAAATTTTACCACTCTATTTTCCGGTAAAAGAGTCTTGATTTTGGATTAAAATGGTTTTGTTGAAAATTTGAATATTTGCTTGATATTTGGTTTATTTGTTGAAAATTAATTTTTCTAACTTAAAATTTAACTATTTGATTTTTGGTAAAAATTCATCTCTCTTAGTTAATATTAATTTTATTTTGTAAAAATTTCTTTTTTTTGTGTAGAAAATTAAGATTGTTGCTAAGAAATTCATCTTATTGATTACAAATTTAATTATGTAATCGTACCTTCATATATTTTTTGAAAAATTCGTGTTTTTTGGTGAGAAATTAATCTCCTTGCTTCAAAATCTATCGTTTTCTTTAAGAACTGAAATTTTTAGTAAAAAAGTTAACTACATTGTTGAAATTTTGTTTTTTATTAAATATTATTTTTATCTGACAATTTAACTATTACACTTTTTATTGTAAATTTATTTTTTTCAGTTGAAAATTCATGTTTTCTGGCAAAAATTCGACTTTTTTAGTAGGAAGTTAATTTTCTTAATTTAAATTGCATTTTTTCTTGTAAATATGTTGTTTTTTATTGAAAATTTTTTTTAAACTAAAAATTCAACTATATCATTATTGGCAGAAAATTGATCGCTTTTAGTTAAAATTTTTACAATTTGTTAAAAATGTATGCATTTTCTTGTAAATTTGTTCTTTTTAGCAGCAAAATAGTCTTTGAATTAAAAATTTAATTACCTGGTTAAAATTTAAACTACTTTGTTAAAAATTAATTTTGTTAGTTAGAAATCCATATCATTGGTTAGCGATTTAATTATTTTTTTGAATTATTTTTTTTTTATTTCTGAGAATTAATTCTTTTAACTGCAAAATTAACTGCTTCATTTTTATTCAAAATTGGTCGTTTTTACATTAAAATTCAACTATTTAGCAAAATAACTCAATTGTATTGTTGAAAATTGTATTTTTTCTTCGAAAAAAATTTTCTAACTTTTTGGTTGAAAATTCACATTTTCGGGATGACAATTCAACTGTTTTCTATAGAATTGACCTTTTTGGTTTGAAAATTCAGAAAATTATTTGACTTTTTTTTATTGAATTGAAAAACCTATCCTGGTGAACAATTACATTTTTCTTTATTGGTAGAAATGTTATCGTTTTAAAACAAAAATTAATCTGTTTTGGTTGACGATTGAATCATTTTGTTAAAATTCTTCTTTCTTGCTAGAAAATAATTCTTTTTGATTGAAAATTCAACTATTTTGTCAAAAATGTATTTTTTTTCAACTGCAGAATTAACAATTTAACTTTTTATTCAAAATTGATAGTTTATAGTTTAAATTTTAACTAGTTTGCAGAAAAATCTAATTGAATTGTTAAAAGTCCTATTACTTTTCAAGAAATTTTAAATATTTCTCAAAAAATATTTGTTCAAAAGTTCAATAATTGAGCGGCCATTTTGTTGCTCAGCCAAAAAATATTTCCTTGTTGAAAATTCAAATTTCTTGTTGGAAATTTGACTTTTGTTTGAAAATGCATGTCCTTTAGTAGAAATTTGATTTTTGTTATTAAAAATGAAGCTATTTTTTTACGATTTGATAATTCAGTGGAAAATTTCTCTATTTTCGTTAAATGGAATTTTTTGTCACTTAAAATTTAAAAATATGTTAGTTTAAATATCAACCATTACATTTTCTTCAAGAATTTAATAATCTGGGTGAAGACTATTTTTTATTCGAAGTAAAAATTTTTTTTGGCTAAAGTATCAACTATTATATTTTTTGTTAAAAGGTCATCTTTTTTATTGAAAATTCAACTACTGAGTATAAAATTGAATTTCTCTGTTAAAAATTTGCTTTTTTGTACAAGATTATTTATTTTAGTTGAAAATCCAACTATTTTCTTAACAATGAAATATTTTTTTTTCATTTAAATATTTTTTTAACTTAGAACTATTTTTGGTTAGTTCTATCTTTTTCGTGTAAAAATGCTACCATATGGTTGAAAATTCATCTTTGTGAGTTGAAAATATAACTAGTTGGTTAAAAATTTAATTATTTAATTTTAAATTTGTCTTTGCTTGAAAGTTCAACTATATAGTTATAAATAAAAATTTTTTAGTTGATAATTTATTTTTTAAAAAAAATCTACTATTTGACTGAACATTTAATTACCCTGTTAAAATTCAACTATTTTTTCAAAGGTCTTTTTTGTTACAAAAATCTAACAGCTTTTTTAAAAATCCGTATTTCTATATTGAAAATTCATCTTCTTTAGATTAAAAATTTATATTTTCTGACAGAAAATTTCTTGGTTGGAAATTCAACAGTCTTATAAAAAATTCGTCTTTTTGGCTTAAAGATTCGACTATTTGGTAAAAAATGCACCTTTTTCCGGTTAAAGTTCATTATTTCTTGCTTGAAAACTGAACTATTTCATTGAAAAATAATCTCTCTTCTGTTAAATATTTTTGATTTATTTATTACTTATTATTTCGTTGAGAGATTTTTTTCAATACAATAATTTTACAATAATTCATTTGCGTATTATTCCCCTATTTTCCATTTTGGGGTGCGAAAGCCCTTACATTTTTTATTAAAATCAATCAAACGTTACCAAACATGATTTTTTGTTATTAAAAATTTTCTTCTGAATACGTAACAGTGAATCATGAGCTGTTATCTGTGACTGAATTCTATACTAAAATCGAGGAAAGGTTTTATTTATTTATTTTTTTAAATTCAGAGCACAAAAATAGGATATCAATATCTTGTTTTCACGCCATGATTTTCTATGGATTTAAGGCCTTCCTTTAAAAATATGTAATACTATGTTTATGCAACGACCTTAATTATGTCAGGTGCTCTAATTAGTCGAGGTCCTGGTTTTTTACGTTTCACCTAAGCGTAAGTGAGACTGACAATGAGTTACGCGGCCTATGTATTACTTCGACTTTAATGACCATGTCTGACCCGCCCGATGACGACGTTTACTACTGATGACGACATTTTCACCTGTTATATAGGAAAGCTCACTTTTCTCACGATCTTGGGCAGAAAAAGTTTTAGCATGGTCACTACATGAATGAGGATAATTTTTTGTCACAAAACTAGAGCCTCATCTTATTTTTGGGCTTGAAAAAAGACCCTCTTTCTTAAAAGTAATCTTAAAACAAAATTATTTTTCATTAATTTATGACTGGTTTGTTATAAATAATCTAGTGTTAAAAAATAGTCCAGTTTATTTTTTAAATGCATAATATTTTTTTGTTTAATTATTATTTTACATGAGTCAATCCGACTGAATTTTAATTAATTTGACTGAATTTAAGTGATTTTGACTGAATTCAAGTTAATTAGACTTAATTTAATGTCATTCTATTGAATTTAAGTGAGTTAGACTGAACCTAAGTAATTTGAAATTAAATTAAGTTTTCGACTAAATTTAAGTTTATTTGGCCTAATTTAAGATAATTTGACTAAATTTAAGGTTATATGGTGGAATTTGAATAATAATAATGGTTGAATTATTCTCATAGAATTTATGGTATTTCGGACAAATTGAAGAATATTCAGATAATTTTAATATTATTCGTCTGAATTTAAGATATTACAACTAGATTTGAGATACATTGCCGATTAAATTATTCATACTGAATTTACATTACTCTGTCGTAATTTAAGTTAGGTCTACTAAATCTACGTTAATTTGATAAAATTTAACTATTTTTTACATATTTTTCTATAATTCGACCGTACGTGAGTTGGTTCAAAAGAATAAGAGTTATTCTAACTAAATTTAGTTTAATCAAACTGAATATAAGTTAATTTGACTGAATTGAAGTGATTTTTACTAAATTTAAGTGATTTTGACTGAATTTTAGTTAATTTGACTTAATTCAATGATTTTCTATTACATTAAAGTTAGTTAGACAAAACATTTGTAATTTAGAGTCAATTTCAGTAATTAAACTAAACGGAAGTTAATTCAACTTTATTTAAGGTATTTTAACTTAATTTAAGTTTATTTAACTAAATTTGAATTAATGAAATGGTAAAGTTATTCCGACAGAATGAAAAGTAGTTCGGCTAAATTTGAGATTATTCGGCTGAATTTAAGATAATACAACTAGATTCAAGATAAATTAAAAATTTAAGTTAATTATACTGAATTTATTTCATCTTGTCTTAATTTAAGTTGAGTCTACTGAATTTAGGTTATTTTGACTATATTTATTTAATTTGTACATACCCTTATATAACTCGACTAAACGTAAGTTAATAAAAAAAATTAGATCTATTATAACAAAATTTAGGTTAATCAGACTGAATTTAAGTGAATTAAACTGAATTTAAGTTACTTTGACTAAATTTATCAATTTTCTATTAAATTAAAATTACTTGAACTGAAGTTAAGATATTTGAAAAGAATTTCAATGATTTGACTAAATTTAATTCAATTTCGCTTAATTTAAGATAATTCGAATCAATTTAAGGCTATCCGACGGAATTTAAATTAATAAAATGGGTAAGTTATTCCGACAGAATTTCAGTTATTTCGGCTAAATTCGAGAATATTTAGATAAATTGAAGATTACCTGTCTGAATTTAAGATAAAAAGACTAGATTGAAGATATATCGCCAATTAAATTATTCATACTAAATTTAAGTTACTCTGACGTAATTTAAGTTAGGTCTACTAAATTTAGGTTAATTGGATCAAATTTAACTGTTTTTTACATATTTTTATATAATCCGACCGAACGTAAGGTAATTCAAAAGAATAAGAGTTATTCTAACTAAATTTAGTTAATTAAAACTGAATTCAAGTAAATTCGACTGCATTTAAGTGATTTTTACTAAATTCAAGTGGTTTTGACTGAATTTAAGTTGATTCGACTTAATTGAATGATTTTTTATGAAATTGAAGTTATTTAGGCAGGAAATTTTTTGTTTAGAGTGAATTTCAGTGATTAAACTAAACTGAAGTTAATTCGGCTTAATTTAAGGTATTTGAACTTAATTTAACATTTTTTAACTAAATTTGAATTAATGAAATGGTAAAGTTGTTCCGACAGAATGAAAAGTAGTTCGGCTAAATTTAAGATTATTTAGCTAAATTTAAGATAATACAACTAGATTTAAGATAAATTAAAAATTCAAGTTAATTATACTAAATTTATGTCATATTGACTTAATTTAAATTGAGTCTACTGAATTTAGGTTATTTTGACTATATTAATTTAACTTGCACATACCCTTATATAACTTGACTGAAAGTTAGTTAATTTCAAAAAATTAGAGTCAATATAACAAAATTTAGGGTGATCAGACTGAATTTAAGTGAATTAAACTAAATTTAGGTTACTTTGACTAAATTTATTAATTTTCTATTAAATTAAAATTACTTTAACTGAAGTTAAGTAATTTGAAATAAATTTCAGTGATTGACTAAATTTAATGTAATTTGGCTTAATTTAAGATAATTCGAATCAATTTAAGGCTATCCCACGGAATTTAAATTAATAAAATGGTCAAGTTATTCCTACAGAATTTAAGCTAATTCGGCTAAATTTAAGCTTATTTGGCTGAGTGTAAGATAGAACAACTAGATTTAAGATATATTGACAATTTGAGTTAATAATACTAAATTCAAGTTACTCTGACTTAATTTAAATTAATTCGAAAGAATTAAATTTAGCTTGAATGAATTTAGGTTAATTAGACTGAATTCAAGGTTATTCGAATAAATTTGAGTGATTTTAACTGAATTTCAGTTTATTTGACTTATTTTATGTAATTCTATTAAATGAAGTTAGTTAGACAGAACTTTTGTAATTTAAAGTAAATTTGAGTAATTATACTAAATTGAATTTAACTCGGCTTAATGTGGGGTAATTCAACTTAATTCAGAATTATTTAAATAAATTTAAATTAATAAAATGGTAAAGTTATTTTGACGGAATGTAAGTAAATTCGTCTTAATTTAAGATTATTTGGCTAAATTAAAAGTAAAATGACTAAACATAAGATATATTCATAACTTAAGTTAACTATAACGAATTTAAGGTAATCTGACCTAATTTTAATTAAGTCTACTGAATTTAGGTTAATTCGACCAAATTTAATTTATTTTAACATATTCTTATATAATTCGACTAAACTTGAGTCAATTTGGGTGCATTTGAGATAATTATACTTAATTTAAGTTAATTCAAGGGAATCAAAGTTAATTTGACTAAATTCAAGCATATTAAACTAAATTCAAGTGATTTTGACTGAATTTAAGTTAGTTTGACTTAATTTAATGTAATTATATGAGATTAAAGTTAGTTAGAACAAACTTTTGTAATTAAAAATAAATTTCAGTAATTTTAGCATTAGAGATAATTACACTTAATTTAAGTTAATTCAAGGGAATCAGAGTTAATTTGACTAAATTCAAGCATATTAGACTAAATTCAAGTGATTTTGACTGAATTTAAGTTAGTTCGACTTAATTTAATGTAATTCTATGAAATTAAAGTTAGTTAGAGCAATCTTTTGTAATTAAAAATAAATTTTAATAATACGACTAATTTAGGTCAATTCGACCATATTTATTAAATCTTTACCTACTTTTATATAATTGGACTGAACATAAGTTAATTCGAAAGAATTAGAGTAAACTTGACTAAATTTAGGTTAATCAGACTGAATTTAAGTAATTCAAACTGAATTTGAGCTCCTTTAACTTAATTCAATGTAATTCTATCCAATTGAAGTTAGCTAGACTAAACTTAAGTAATTTGAAATGAATTTCACTCTATCTACTAAATTTAAGTTCATTATGATTAATTTAAGATAATTCGTCTTAATTCAAGGTTAGCTAACCGAATATAAATTAATAAAATGGTTTCGTTATTTCTTCAGAATTTAAGATGATTCGGCCTAATTTAAGATTATTCGGCTGAATTTAAGATAATACAACTAGATTTAAGATCTATTGACAACTTAAGTTAATTATACGGAATTTAAGGTAATCTGACTTCATTTAAGTAAAGTTTACCGAATTTAGGTTAATTCGACCGAGTTTCAATTATTTTTACATATTTTTATATAATTTGACTAAACTTAAGTCAATTTGTGTGCATTTGAGATAATTTCACTTAATTTAAGTTTAAATTAAGTTTAAATCGACTTAATTTAATGTAATGCTATTAAATTAAAGTAAGTCAGACTTAACTTTTGTCATTTTGAATAAATTTTTATAAATAGACTAAATTTAAGTCGATTCGGTTTGATTTAAGATAATTTGACTCAATTCAAAATTATTCAACTGAATATAAATTGATATATTGGTAGAGTTATTTCGACAGAATTTAAGTTACTTCAGCTAAATTTAAAAGTATTCGGCTGAATTTTAGATAATACGACTAGATTCAAGATATACTATAAATTTTAGGTAATCATACTGAAATTAGGTCAACCTGACTAAATTTAGGTTGAGTCTACTGAATTTAGGTTAGTATAACCGAATTTAATTTATTTTCACATATTTTTATATGATTATACTGAACATGAGTTATTTCAAAAGAATTAGAGTTAATTTGACCTAATTTAGTTTAATCTAACTGAATTAAGTTATTTTAACTAAATTTAAGTTTCCTTGACATTATTTAATGTATTCTATAAAATTGAAGTTGGTTAGACCGAACTTAAGTAATTTGAAATATAAATTTCATGAATTCGATTAAACTTCAGCTAAATTCTCTAAATTTAAGATAACTTGACTGAATTTAAGGTTATCTAACTGGATTTGAGATAATAAAATGGTTCAGTTATTCCGACAGTATTTAAGTTAAATGTAAGATTATTCGGCTCAATTTAAGATAATACGACTGGATTAAATATATATTGACAACTTGAGTTAATTATACAGAATTTGAGTTAATCTGACTTAATTTAAGATAGGTCTACTAAATTTAGGTTAATTTGACCGAATTTATTTATTTTTGGATATTTTCATGTAATTTGATTTAACTTAAATTAATTTGGCTGGGTTTGAGATATTTCCACTTAATTCGTAAGAATTAGAGTAAATTTGGCTAAATTTAGGTTAACCAGACTGAATTTAGGTTAATGCGCCTGAATTTAAAATAATTCGCCTAAATGTAATTTGGTTAGGCTGAATTTGAGATAATTCATATAAATTCAAGGTTATTTGACTGAATTTAAGTTTATCTGATTGAATTTAAATAACTACAATGGTAAAGTTATTCCGACAGAATTTAAGTTAATTCGGCTCAGTTTGAGATTATTCGACTGAATTTGAAATAATACGAC
>JAUELO010000231.1:2045512-2069508 GCA_032357855.1 Amphibolips quercusostensackenii | reverse complement strand
TTTTTACATATTATTATCTAATTTTACAAAACGTAAGTTATTTTAGCTGCATTTGAGATAATCCCACCTAATTTACCAAAATTGTTATTAAATTATTTATTATTGAATTAGTATTAAATATAAGTCAGTTAGGCCTAACTTTTGTTATTTAAAATCAATTACAGTAATTCGACTAAATTTAAGTTCATTCAGCCCAATTTAAGATAATTCGACTGAATTTAAGGTTACCCACCTGAATTTAAGTTTTTTCGGTTTAATTTAAGATTATTCGGCTAAATACGTCAATTTTACTGAATTTAGGTTCATTTGACTTAATTTGAGATAATTCTACTGAATTGAGGGTAATTTAACCAAATTTAATTGAATATTCAAGTGTATTAAATAGTTGATTAATTTAATTCTACTTAATTGAAGTTAGCTTAACTTAAAGTAAATCATTTATAATAAGTTTTAAGTAACTTTACGAAATATAAGTTATTTTGACTAAATTTAGGATAATTTCACTGAATTTTAGTTGATTTGACTAAATGTAAGCTATTTCGGCTATATTTAAGGTAATTCGACTGATTTTCAGTTAATTCGACCTAATTTAAGGCAATTTATCTTAATTTGAGGTTATACGACTGAATTTCAGTGAATTTGAGCGCATTATAGTTAACTATACTATATTTAAGTTAATCAGACATATTTAAGTAACTTGACAGAATTCGAATGATTGCGGCTCAATTTAAATTTATTCGGCTGAATTTAAGATAATTAAACCAAATTTTAGGTAATTTTTTTGACCTTCGAAGGAGTTTGTAGTGAAAAAAAAGAAGTATTTTTGAAAAATTTAGTTCTCTTTGGGAATGAATTTGATTCAAATAAATTTCAGTTATTTGACTAAATTTAAGATCAATTGTTTGAATTGAAGGTTATCTGTCTGAGTAAGACTAAATTAAGTTAATGCGAATAAATTTAAGTTACTTCAACTGAATGTAAGTAATTTTGTCTAAAGTTCAGTTATTTTGACTAAATTCAAGTTAATTTGAGTGAATTCAAGATGATTTAACTAGTTTTAAAAGACTTCTATGAAGCTCAAGAGATTCCCACTGAATAAAAGAAAAATTTTTAAGTAATTTCTAATAAATTCTCATACATTTTTTTTTCAAGCACTTGTTTAAGATTCCACAATAAATTAAAAAAAGAAAGAAGCCATTTTATTTCGAAAAGATGTTGAGTTTGAGAAATAACAAAAATTAATAGAAAAATTGAACCGTTTTAAATTTCTTTGAAAACAGCAGATATTCTTAAATATTTATTTATATAAAAGATGTTATCTGATATTTTCTTTTCATTAACTTTTTTCATATTTACATACAAAGAGAAAAAATATTTCTTCTGAGAAAATTTAACCCATATTGAATTTCAATCTCAACTCATTCGTTATTCGATTAGACCAGAGCAGTTTTCCCGCGTATTTATTACTTTTCTTATGTATACACTTATTTTTCCGAGGTAAATGGAACAGCAGAAATACCGTAGCAACAAATCATAAAAAAGAAAAAAAACTTGAAGGTAGAGAAAAGCTAAAACTAATTACAATGTAGAAACTGTTCTCACAAACTTGTTTTGCCTAGAACGTTCTTTAATTTCCAGTTTTCTCTCCTATTCCTCCCTCAAATATGAATTTTATTATTAAATATTAACATTATTCAATTAAAATTATCATGCGACACAATTCTCGAATATTATTACAGAAAATTATAATTTTTATTATTCTAACAAATCAAAAATAAATAAAAAATGAATAAGAAAAAAGTTGCAGGTAGTGAGAATCGAACACGCAACCTTCCAGCTATGAACGCGAGGCACTACTGCCCGAGCTTCCAGCCGTTCGAAACTGTTTATCGCTAAACTCTATGTTTTAGTAAATTAGTTTATGATTAAAATTAGGAACTAAAACTAACATTAAAAATTTGCATATTATTATTTAAAGGTTGTACATTTTTTTTTAATCCAATGATTTTGTATTAAAAATGCCAATTTTTGATAGAACCTTGTATAAGCTTTTATGCGAATAAGCAATTCTGCAAATGACAACCTCACAATTTGTTTTTTTAGGAGATATAAAGAGGGGAAGAAAATTTAAAAATTGGAATTTTTCTTGTAACCGAATTAAATGATTTTGAGTAACATTAAATAAATAAATAAATCATTCGTTTATATATTTTTCTATTTTTTGCATTAACTCTTTAAATATTTTTTCGTAACGGTTCAGACTGCATTTGAAAAATAACTTTAATAGTAACGATTTTTATGGTAACGGTACTTAAAAAATGTAACTAGTTACCGATTCGTTATTTGTTTACGAAAGAAGTATCGTTGACAAAAAAAGTACAACTTTAAAAGAAACTAGATATCTCTTATTTCATAATAAAGAATTAAAATTTGATATTATAGTTGCTATGTTCAGACCCCCGATATTTTTTTGTATGATGATAGTGATCCCATTATTCATACAATTTCCAATGGCAACCCTACCAGGTCACTTCTCTGGATTAGCGCCTACAAAATGAATAATCGATTTGGTATCAATTTTATATTATTTTATATTTTTTATCTCATTTTGTATGATGATAATGAACGCTACCTCTACTAGGTCACTTCTTTGGATTAGCGCTTCTGAAATGAAGAATCGATTTTGTATCAATTTTATATTATTTTATATTTCTCATCTCAGAACAAAAAATTAAAATTTGATATTACGGTTGCTACGTGCAGACCCCCGATATTTTTATGTAAGGTGATAATGATCCCATTATGTCTACAATTTTACAAAGCTACCCCTATTAGGTCACTTCTTTGGATTATCGCTTCCTAAATTAAAAATCCATTTGGTATTCATTTTATATTATTTCATATTTCTCATCTTATAACAAAAAATTAAAATTCGATACTACGGTTTCTATGTGCAGACCCCCGATATTTTTATGTATGATGATAATGATCCCATTATGTCTAGAATTTTCCAACGCCACCCCTACCAGGTCACTTCTTTGGATTAGCGCTTCCGAAATAAAGAATCGATTTGGTATCAATTTTATATTATTTTATATTTCTCATCTCAGAATAAAAAATAAAAAATTTGATATTACGGTTGCTATGTGCAGACCCCCGATATTTTTACGTAAGGTGATAATGATCCTATTATGTCTACAATTTTCCAAAGCTACCCTACCAGATCTTCTCTGGATTAGCGCCTGCAAAATAGGGAATCGATTTGGTATCAATTTATGTCCTTCCTTATGGAAATAAAATTGGAAATGCGGATGCAAAAAAAACATGAATGTGCTTGAAACGTCACGTAATGCGTACACGCTTTCGTCGAAGAAGGTCGTTTTTATCTGTAACAGATATTTTGCATAAGAATGAAACTTCAACGATATATTCAGAGGACCTCGAAGACTTTCGCTATTTCCGTCTAGTCACGTTCACGATCCTCGAGTCTAACGGTACGCAATGAACCCGCTAAAGGAAGTAAACGTACGAACTGGAAAAATGAATGTTAAATAATGCGTAATTACAATTCTTTTTATTTTATTTTTTCAGTCTTTTTATTTATCCAAAAATAGAAGTTGTTTTATGTTATTTCTAAATTTTAAAAATTGAATCTAGAAGTAATCAGCATATGAATTCATAGCAAGCGTCATTTTCTTACATGGTTTACCGTACCCTAAAAATTATCCAATTTTCTTCAAAAAAAGCTCAAAATAAAAGTCTTAGCATGTAGATGTGCTATCAAGAATAAAATTTTCTATTTTGAGCTGATGTTTTTCTGTTACCAAAGATTAAATTATGATAAAAAGGAGGAACTTTCGTTTTTTGAGACAATTTATTTTCAAGATTGCTCAAATTGAAGATTCTGAAATGCATATGTACATAAAAAAATAATATTTGCTATGTCATGCTAATGTTCCTTTGTAACAAAAATTGAAAAAAGAATATTTTATTTTTCAGACCACTATGCTGGACTCTTTTCTTTTAGATTAATTGTCTTTGAAGATGGCTCAAATCGAACCATTTGATAAGTTGAAACAGATAAAGGAATGAAATGTTTTATGTTGAAATGTTTTTTTTTTGTCATCAGAGTTTGAAAAATACAAAAAGTCAGACAATTTCGTGTTTAGACCACTATGCTGAAAACGTCACTTGTATTCCGATAATTTTCAAGGACGGTGACTCGAAATGTAGATGTGCATTTAAAAATAAAATTGTCTATATTCTAGTATTTTTTCATATAAGTGAATAAATAATAAAAAGAATTAGGCCATTTCGTTTTTTAGCCCAATGGTCTGAAAGTTTTTTTTTAGTTCAATTTTTTTAGGGATGTTTCAAATTAAAAGTTTGGCATGTAGGTGTGCGTTATAAAATAATATTTTCTATATCTCAGCATTGCAAAATATCTATGCAATACGTAGAGAAATTTTTTAATTTTCAGCCAATTTTTAATAGATGATTTTCTTCAAACGGCTTTATCTAGAGTTTTAAAAGTGACACTCAATTACTCTCGCAAGATTGGTAAAGCAAAAAAATCTTGTAAATTGGGAATGCAAAAGAATTTTAAAGACGAGGAATTTAGAAGAATCTAGGAGATTGGCGATTGTGAAGAATTTTAAAGTTTGGGAATGCAGAAGAATTTGAAAGATTAGGAACGCAGAAAAATCTTAAAAATGAGGCATTGAAAAGAATCTGAAAGATATGCAATTGAGAAGAATCTTGAAGAATGGGAATGAAGAAGAATCTGGAAGAATTAGAATTTCGAACAATCTGGTAGATTGGTAATTGTGGAGAATTTTAAAGATTGAGGATGCAGAAGAATCTGGAAGGTCATAAATGCAAAACAATCTTGAAAATGAGAAATCAAAAAGAATCTGAAATATTGGCAATTGAAAAGAATTTTGAGGATTGGCAATTGCGAAGAATCTTAAAGAATGGGAATGTAGAAGAATCTGGTGGATTGACAATTGTGAAGAATTTTGAAGATTGGGAATGCAGAAGAATCTGGAAGATCATGAATGCAGAAGAATCTTGAAAATAAGGAATCAAAAACAATCTAAAAGATTGGCAATTTAGAAGAATCTTAAAGCATATGAATGAAGAAGAATCTTGAAGAATGAAAATGTAGAAGAATCTTAAAGATTGGTGATGAACAAAAATCTTCAAGATTAGGAATAGAAAATAATCTTAAGGATTTAAAATAAAAAATAATGTTAAAGATTAGGAACAATGAAGAATCTTGAAGATTGAGAAAGTAAAAGAATTTTGAAGATTGAAAATGCATAAGAATCTTAAAGATTAGTGATGAACAGAAATCTTGAAGATTGAGAATAAAGAAGAATCTTAAAAATTGGAAATAAAAAATTTTTTTGAAGCTGGGAAATAAGTATAAATTTTGAAGATTAGGAATCATAAGAATCTGAAAGATTGTCAATTAAGAAGAATCTTGAAGATTCGGAACATAGAATAATCTTAAAGATTAGGGATGAAAAAGAACCTTGAAGATTAAAAATGCTGAGAATCTCAAAGATAAGAAATAAAAAATAATTTTGAACATTGAAAATTGGCCAGAATCTTAAAGATTAGGAATGAGGAAGATTATTGAAGATCGGGAAAGCAAAAGAATCTTGAAGTTTAGGAATATAAAAGAATCTTGAAGGTAAAAAATAGGGCAGAACCTGGTAGATTGAAAATCGAGAAAAATTTTAAAAATTAAAAATGCAAAAATATCTTAAAAGTGAGGTATCGAGAAAAATCCAGAAGATTAGCAATGCAAAAGAATCCTAAAGATTTTAAATAAAGAATAATCTTAAAGTTTGGAAATGGGCAAGATACGTGAAGATTAGGAATAAGGAAGAATCTAAAGACTGGGAATGCAATAGAATTTTAAGATGAGGTATGAAGAAGAGTCAGGTAGATTGGAAATTTAAAAAAATCTTAAATAATGGGAACGCAAAAAATTTTTTTGAAAAGAGGTATTAAAAAAAAAATATAAAATATTGGCATTGAAAAACTATCTTAAAGATTGCAAAGCAGGAGAATCTCAAATGTTTTCAATAAAAAATAATCTTGAAGATTGTGAATGGTGAAGATTTTTAAAGATTAGGAATGAAGAAGAACCTTGAAGAATGGGAATGTAAAAGAATCTTATAGACGAGGAATAAAAAAATAATCTTGAAAATAAATTATCGAAAAGAATCTAGAAGATTGTCAATTAAAGAGAATCTTGAAGGTTAATAACTTAAAAGAATGTTAAAGATTTTATATACAGAATATTCTTAAAGATTAGGTATTGGCAAGATTTTTCAAGATTAGGAATGAGGACGAATCTTAAAGACTGGGAAAGCAAAAGATTCTTGAAGTTTGTAAATGCAAAAAAAATTTGAAGAAGAGAAATAAAGAAGAATCTAGTAGATTGGCAATTGAGCACAACTTTAAAGATAAAGAATGCAGGAAAATCTGCAAGATTATGAATGCAGAAGAATCTTAAAAATTAGGCATCGAAAAGAGTCTGAAAGATTGGAATTTAAGAAGAATCTTAAAGATTGTAAATTTAAAAGAATCTCGTAAATGAGGAATATAGGAGATCCTTAAGATTTGTGATAAATGAGAATTTCGAAGACTGGAAATGCACAAGAATCTTAAATATTGTGAATAAAAAATAATATTAAAGATTGAAAATGGGCAAGAATCTTGGAAGATTTGGAATGAACAAGAATCTTGAAGATTGGAAAGGCAAAACAATCTTTAGGATTAGAAATGTAAAATAATTTTAAAGATAAGAAATAAAGAAAAATTTGGTTGATCAGATATTAAGAAGAATTTTAAAGATTCAGCATGCGGAAGAATCTTTAAGATTTTGAATTCAGAAGACTCTTGGAAATAGGGAATTGAAAAAAATCTGAGAGATTAGAATTTGAGAAGAATCTTGAAGATTGGGAATGGAGAAGAATCTTGAAAATTAGGAATGTAGAAAATCTTCAAGATTTAAAATAAACAAGAATCTTGAAGACTAAGAATGCAGATGAATCTTAAAGAATGGAAATAAAAAATAATCTTAAAGATTGACAATGGGCAAGAATCTTAGAGATTTAAAATGAACAAGCAGCTTGAAGATTAGAAAAGCAAAAAAATCTTAAAAATCGAGAATTAAATTAAATTTTAAATATTGGAAATAAAGAGTAATCTTAATAATTGGAAATTGGCAAGAACCTTAAAGATTAAAAATGAGGAAGAATCTTGAAGATTGTAAGCGCAGAAGAATTTTAAAGATTAGGAATGCCAAAGAATTTTGATGATGAGGAATGAAGAAGACTCTGGTAGATTGGAAATAAAAAAGAATTTCGGAGATTGAGAATGCAGAAAAATCTTGAGAATGAGGTATCAAGAAGAATCTAGAAGATAAGCAATTAAAAAGAATCTTAAAGATTGAGAATGCAAAAAAATCCTAAAGATTTTAAATGAAGAATAATCTTAAAGATTAAAAGTGTGCAAGATTCTTGAAGATTAGAAATTGTAAAAAAAATAATCATAAAGATTGCAAACAGACAAGAATCTTGAAGATTAAGAATAAAGATAAACCTTAAAAATTAAAAAACTAAAAGTATCTTGAAGATTGGGAATGCAGAAAAATCTTGAAGATTCGGAATGCTAATGAATCTTAAAGATAAGGAATAGAGATTAATCTGGTAGATTTACAATTAAGAAAAATCTTAAATATTGAGAATGTAGAAAAATCTTCAAAATAAGAAATCGAGAAGAATCTAAAAGATTATAAATCAGAAAGAAATTTTGGAAATTCGGATTGCAGAAGAATCTTAGAGATTTTGAATAAAAAATAATCCTAAAGATTGGAAATGAGCAAGAATTTTGTAGATTAGGAATAAAAAAAAGTCTTGAAGATCAGAAAAGAAAAAGAAACTTAAAGGTTAGGAATGCAAAAGAATTTTAAAGAATAGGAATACAAAAGAATTTTGAAGATGAGGAATTAAGAAAAGTCTAGTATATTGGAAATCGACAAGAATCTTGCAGATTAGGTATATGAAAAAATCGTTAAAATGAGGTATCCAGAAGAATCTAGATGATTGACAATTGAAAAGAATATTAAAGATTAAGAATACAAAAGAATCTTAAAGATAATGAATAAAGAATAAAGTTAAAGATTGGAAATAGGCAAGATTCTTGAAGAAGAGGAATAAAAAAGAATCTTGAAGATTGGAAAAGAAAAAAAATCTTGGAGATTGGGAATGCAAAAGAATTTTAAAGATTAGGAATAAAGAAGAATCTAGCAGATTGGCAGTATGGCAGAATTTTGAAGATTCGGAATGCAGAGTAATCTGGAAGATTATAAATGCAGAATAATCTTGAAAATTAGGCATCGAGAAGAATCTAAAAGATTGGCAATTGAGAAGAATTTTAAAGACTAGTGATGAACAAGAGTCTTGAAGATTGTGAATGCAAAAGAATCTTAAAAATTGTAAATAAAAAATAATCCTAAAGATTAAATTTGCTTCAGAATCTTGAAGATTAGTCTTAAAGAATAATTTCGAAGATTGAAAAAGCAGAATAATCTCGAAGATTCAAAATGTGAAAGAATCTTGAAGATGAGGAATAGAGAAGAATTTGGAAGTTTGGGAATCGTAAAGAACCTTGAACTTTTAGAATGCAGAAAAATCTTGGAAATGAGGAACTGAGAAGAATCTAGAAGATAATTGGCAATCAAAAAGAATCTTGAAGATTAGGAACGCAGAAGGATCTTAAAGATTTTGAATAAAGAATAATTTAAAAGATTCAAAATGGGCAGGATTCTTGAAAATTAGGAATTGAAAAGAATTTTGAAGATTGGGAAAGCAAAAGAATCTGTAAGATTGGGAATGAAAAAGAATTGCAAAGATAAGGAATAAAGAAAAATTCTGGTAGGTTGACAATGGAGCAAAATTTTAAAGATTAGGAATGCGAAAGTATCTAGAAGATTATGAATGTAGGAGAGTCTTGAAAAATATCTATCAAGAAGAATCTGAAAAAATTGCTAATTGAAAAGAATTTTGCAGATTGTGAATGAAGAAGAATCTTGAAGATTGTCAATGTAGAAGAAGCCTAAATATAAGTGATAAACAAGAATCTTGAAGATTGGAAATACAAAAGATTCTTAAAGATTGTAAATAATCTTAAAGATTGCAAATAGGCAAGAATTTTAAAGATTAGAAACGATGAAGAATCTTAAAGATTGAGAAAGTAAAAGAATCTTGAAGATTGGAAATGCAAAAGAATTCTGAAGATTGTCCATTGATAGGAATTTGAAAGATTGGGAATGAAGAAGAATCTGAAAGATTGTGAATGCAGAAGAATCTTAAAAATGAGGAATCAAAAAGAATCAAGAATACTAGCAATTGAAAAGAATCTCGAAGATTGGGGATACAGAAGAATCTTGAAGAATAAGAATGCAGAAGAATCTTGAAGACTGGAACAGCAAGAGAATCTTGAAGGTTAGGTATGCAAAAGAATCTTGAAGATGAGGAATTAAGAAGAATCTATAAGATGATTGTCATTTAAAAAAATCTCAAGAATTGAGAACACAGAAGAATCTTGAATATTTTAAATAGAAAATATTCTTCAAGATTGGAAATGGGTACGATTTTCAAAGATTAGGAATGAAGAAGAATCTTTAAGATTAGGAAAGCAAAAGAATCTCGAACATTAGAAATGCAAAAGAATTTTGAAGATAAGAAATAAAGAAAAATCTGGTAGATTGTCAATTGAGCAGAATTTTGAAGATTGGGAATGCAGAAGAATCTTGAAAATAAGGAATAAAGAAGAGTCTTAAAGATTGGGGATGTAGAAGAATCTTAAAGATTAGTCATGAACTAGACTCTTGAAGATTGGAAATGCAGAAGAATCTTACAGAATAGAAAAAAAAATAATCTTAAAGAATGTAAATGGTCAAAAATCTCAAAGATCAGGAATAAAAAAGAATCTTCAAGATAGGGAAAGCAAAAGAATCTTAAAGGTTGGGAATGCAAAAGAATATTGAAAATTGGCAATTGATGAGAATCTTGAAGATTAGGAAAAAAAATCTGGAAGATTAGGAATGCAGAAGAATGTTAAAAATGAGGAATCGAGAAAAATCTAGAAGATTGTCAATTTAAAAAAATCTTGAAGAATAGGAATAGAGAAAAATCTTAAACACTAGAAATGCAGAATAATTTAGATTGGGAATGCTAAGGAATCTTGAAGATTGGAAATAAAAGGGAATTATGTTATTTTATTTACAAAAGAGCCTATAATGAAAATGTTACAAGATAAAAATTGTTCTAATTATATATTTTTGGACAGGAAACATAAAATATTAGTCAGCAATCAGAAGTTTTGATTCGTACAATTTATTTCGGATATAGATACAAAATGTCTATACAATACATAGCAAAATTTGTTAATTATTCAGTCAATTTTTGATAAGTGATTTTTTAAAACAAACTTATCTGGAGTTGTTAAATTAATACGCTATCATTCTCGTATGAATTTTAATTACTAATTAACAAATAAAAATCTACCAGAAATGTTTTTTTCAAATATATAAAATATCTATTGCACTAGAAAAATCATATTACATGTAACAACATTTGTTACTACATTTTTCACTAAAGGAATGCTTTTCAAGTAGAGAGAAGTTAGAACCTTAGAACCGCTATTTCGATGCTCTCTTTACTGCGATTAACTTAAATAATTAAAATATAAGACATTATTCTAGAAACTCTTTTTCTAAACAAATCCCGAAGATGCCCAAGTGGTGAAGAGTCTTGAAAATCGGGAATGCCGAAGAATCTTTAAGATTGGGAATAAAAAATAATCCTTATAATTGTAAATGGTCAAGAATCTTAAGGATTAGGAATGACGAACAATTTTGAAGACTGGGAAAGCAAAAAAATCTTGAAGATTGAGAATGCATATGAATTTTAAAGATGAGAAATGGAGAAGAATTCAGTAGATTGTCGATTAAGAAGAATCTTGAAAATTTGGAATGAAGAGGAACCTGCAAGATTGGGAATGAAGAAGAATCTAATAGATTAGGAACGCAGAAAAATCTTAAAGATTAGGAATGCAAGAAAATCTTAAAGATGAAGAATGAAGATGAATCTGGTAGATTTTTATTCTAGAAGAAAGTTGAAGATTAGAAATGCAGAAGAATGTGGAAGATTGGGAATGGGGAAGAATCTTGAAAATGAGAAAAATGAAAAGGAGGAATCTTAAGAATTGGGAATGCAGAAAAACCTTAGAGATTAAAATTAGAGAAGAATCTAGAAGATTGGCAATGCAGAAGAATCTTGAAGATTAGAAATTAAGAAGAATCTTGAAGATTGGGAATAAAGAAGATTTTGGAAGATTGAAAATACAGAAGAATCTTCTAGATTAGAAATGCAGAAAAATCCTAAAGATTAGGTATGCAAGAGAATCTTAAAGATAAAGAATGACGATGATTCTGGTAGATTTTCATTTGAGAAGAAAGTTGAAGATTAGAAATGCAGAAGAATCTGGAAGATTGGGAATGTAGAAGAATCTTGAAAATAAGGAATCGAAAAAAATGAAAATGAGGAATCTTAAGAATAAGGAATGCAGAAAAACCTTAACGATTAGGATTAGAGAAGAATCTAGAAGATTGTCAATGCAGAAGGATCTTGAAGATTAGGAATTAAGAAGAATCTTGAAGATTGAGAATGAAGAAGAATCTGGAAGATTGGGAATAAAGAAGAATTAGAAGAATAAAAATGCAAAAAAATCTTTAAGATTGGGAATGCAAAGGAATCTTGATGATGAGAAATGATTAAGAATCTGGTAGATATGCAATTGAAAAGAATGTTGAAGATTTCAAATGCAGCAGAATCTTGAAGATTAAGAATGCAGGAAAATCTTGAAAATGAGGAATTGAGAAAAATGATAATAAGCAATATTTTAGATTGGGAATGCAGAAAAATCTTGAAGATTGTCAATTAAAAAGAATTTGTAAGATTGGTAATGCAGAAGAATCTTGAAGATTAGGAATGGAAAAGAATCTTAAAAATTGAGAATGAAAAATAATCTTAAAGATTAGGAATAAAGAAGAATCTTGAAGATAAGGAAAGGAGAACTTCAAATTGGTTTATCAAAATTAAATATGTAAATATACTTTGTACATGCGCGATAGGGTTATGAGCGCAACTGGGATAACAATTAGATTAGATTGAATTAGTAATGATGTTTATCAAACTCATAGCCGTAATACGCAGGCGCCGCATGTACATATTTATGGACCGGTACCGGAGCCGGTGCCGGATGAACTGCGGGTCCAACTTTTTTTACGACTGCATTGAATCCATTATGATCATCTGCGGTGTATTCGACAATTCTCACACTGCCATCGGGTTCATTCACACTGTAGGATCCGTGTACAACATCACCGTCACGAACTTCGTGTTGCGTTTTTACGTCACCAGTGTGTGGATCATGGACTCCGTAATTAAAGGTGTACTTTGGATGAGACTGAAAACAGAGAGAAAGACAATATTTTATAAATGAGTGTCAAATTTTTATGTTTTTTTTTTGTAGATCTCCCTTGCACTGAATTTGGAAATACTATGTGAGAATCGATTTTTTGACAAGGGATCTTATTTATTGTAAGAAGTTGTAACAAAATCTTTTGGAGGATAAAAAGACAAAAAATTGAAATAATGTGGATCTCGCTAAAAAATCTAACTTTAAATTCAATTTGAATTTAAAAAAATATAATTTTCTAATCCATTAGAAACTTAATTTTTACTTTAGGTTTTAGATATTTTTACTTCCCCTTTAATCTGTCCTTAATTCTAGAGAAGCGGTTTTTTACACATCGCAAAAAAATATGAATGTTTCATTTACTTTCCTCAAAATATTCAAAAAAATTTACAATCTTTGGAAATACATTTAAATATTTAAAAATCTTTTTAAATTTTTTATATTCTTTCAAATTTAATCAAAATATTATAAAAAACCTCCATATTTTTTAGAAAATCTTATTATATTTCATGCAAGTCCTGGAAATTTCTTAAAATATTGTAAGTCTTATAAAATCCTTTGCGATCTTGGGAAATTCATTGAAATCACTTTTTAAAAGCCTTTGCAATCTCACAAAATTCCTGAAATCCTCAAAAAATCTGAAAGAATTCGCTACAATCCCTAAAAAATCCCCTAGATTTTAAAAAAATATTTTCTCAAATCGCATCACTTTTTTTTTGATTTCTGGAAATCATTAAAATCCTTGGAAATCGCTTACAATTTTTTTTTACTTTTCAGAATTGTTTAGAATCTTTTAAAATACCGTAAAATGTTGAAAAAATTTTTTTTAATGTCTGTAAATGCCTTAAAATATTTGAAAATCTCGTTATATCTTTGGCATTTTTTTGAATCCCCTAACTTTTTTGAAGAATTTCTTTGCTACTTCACTAAAATATAATAAAATACCTGAAAATTGCGTAAAAAAACATAAAATTTCATAATATTTCTTAAAATCCCTGAAAATATTTAAATTCTATGAAATCCTGAAAATTCTTAAAAAATTCATCAAACTACTTCATCAAGAGTTTTTAAAATCCTTTAAAATTACTAGAATCCTTTGAAATGTTATAAAATCCCAGCAAAATTGTTTGAAATTTCTTTAAAATTCTTTAGAATATTTCGGAATCTTGAAAATTCTCTGAAATCCCTTCAAATCTTTTAAAATTTGGCTCAATTTAAAATAAGTTGGCTAAATTTTGTTGTTGGTTTTACTGAATTTAAGTTAAATCGACTGAATTTAGGATCGTTCAACTGTGAATAAGACAATTTAAATAAATTTAACATGATTTAAATCAATTTAAGATAAATCGGCTGACTTTAAAATTATTCGACTAAATTTCAGTTAATTTGACGGAATTATAGTTAAAATATTGTTTTTTTTTTGCTAGTGAAGTAGCTCAAGTCATAGATCAATTATTAATCGTTAATCTGTAACTTGAAGTTAATTCAACACATTTTTTAGGAAATTGGACTGAATTTGGAATAATTTGACTTAATTTCAGTCGATTTGATTCAATATTCGTCAATTTAAGTGAATTTAAGTCAAATTGACTGAATTTATTTAATTCGACTTAAAATAAAATAATTTAAGTGAATTGAACATTATTTAAGTAAATTCTAAATAATTTGACTATTTATGAAATAATTCAACTTGATCTAAGTTTATTTGACTGAATCTCAGTAAAAAATATTGTTTTATGTCAAAAGATTTTGCAGGAAATGCTAGTTATCTCAAAATCTATAAAATTAGGTTAATTCAACACTATTTTAGCAAGTTGGGCTAAATTAAAAATAATTTGACTCAATTTAAGTCGATTTGACTGAATTTAAGTCAATTCGACTAAATTTTGGTTATTTCGACTTAAAATAAGATAATTTAAATCAATTAAACATAATTCAAATGAATTTACGATAATTTTACTGTCTTTAAAACAATTGAACTCAATCTAAGATAATTCGACTGAATCCCAGTAAAAAATCTTGTTTTATGTTAAAATATTTTTTAGAAACTGCTGGTTGATTCATCACAATTTCAGTCAGTTAAGCCTAATTTAAGATCATTTGACTGCATTTTTCAGCTACTTTCAAAGAACTTGAGTTAAATCGACTGAATTCAAGATCACGCGACTGAAAATAAGATAATTGAAATGAAGTTGACGTAACTGAAATGAGTTTTAGATTAATCGACTGAATTTAAAATAATTTAACTACATTCAAATCAATTTAACGGAATCACAGTTTAAATATTGTTTTCTGTATTGTGAAGCATCTGAAGTCATAGATCAATTGTCAATCCTTAATCTATATCTTAAAATTAATTGAACACTATTTAAGTAAATTTAGCTGAAATTTGGATAACTTGACTAAATTTTAGTCGGTTCGACTAAATTTAAGGTAATTTGACGGAAAATAAGATAATTTAAATGAAATAAACATAATTCATATAAACTTTAAATAACATGAATAATTAATAGATCATTTAAATGTCTTTAAAATAATTTAACTCAATCCAAGTTAAATAGACTGAAATTCAGTAAAAAAGATTGTTTTATGCTAAAAGATTTTGCAGGAAGTGCTAGTTAACTCAACACAATTTTAGTTAGCTGAACTTAATTAATGATCATCCGCTAAAATTTTTCAGAGACTTCTACTTAACTTAAGTTGAATCGACTGAATTTAAGATCATGCGACTGAAAACAAGATAATTAAAATAAATTTAACGTAATTCAAATGAATTTTAGATAAGTCGACTCAATTTAAAATAATTTGATTGCATTCAAATTTTATTTATTTGTGCCTAATTATGGATAATTCGACTGAATTTCAGCCAATTCGACTTAATTAAGGTTTCATTGACTGAATTTAAGTTAAATTAGCCGAATTTAAGTTAATTCGGAAACGTAGAAGGTAATTTGAAATAATTTTAAGTAATTTCAATGAATTTTTAGATAATTTGTCAGCCTGTAAAATAATTAAACTAAATTTCTGTCAAAATATTGTTACATGAGTTATAAAGCATCTGAAGTGATAGAACCATTATTATTCGTTTATCTATATTTTGAAGGTAATTTAACACAATTTAAGTTAATTAGGCTGAATTTAAAATATTTTGACTGAGTTTCAGTCGTTCTAACTGAATTTAAATTAAATTAACTGAATTTAACTTAATTAAACTGAATTCAAGATCTTTTAAATAAATTCAAGATAACTCAAATAAATTTCAGTGGATTCGACTAAATTCTAGTTACTTCGATTGTGTTCCAGTTAATTTGACTGCATTCCAGTTATTAAAACTGAATTCCAGTTAATTCGACTAAATTCTAGTTGATTCGACTAAATTTTTGATAATTTCACTAAATTGAGGATAATGACTGAATTTTAGTGGTTTCAAGTGGATTTAAGTTTATTTAACTGGATTTAAGAGAAGTCCACTGAGCTTGAAAAATCTTTATTGAAAAAATAAATTAATAAAAGCGATTTCTACCAAAGATATTTACTAAATTCAAATGAACTACACTAATTTTACAAGAAGTCAAGTGATTTGAAACTTGATTTCAGTTATTTTAAAACAAATAGAACTTTAACTGAATTATAAGTGAATTATAATTAATTTTTAAAAAAATATTTAAATAAATGTAACGGATATTCAGGCTAAATTTATGAGAATTGAAAAGACTTCTAGGGGATTCGAGAAAGTTTTAATAAATTCAAGAAAATTTCGATAAATTTAATTCGATTCAGGCTGATAACAATGGAATATAAATAAATTTAAAGAAAATCCAGCAATTTAGAATTTAAATAAAGGATAGTGCTTTACAATTTTGATTTTTTTAAAGTCAGTTATGTAAGAATTTTAACCTGATGCATGCACTTAATAAAAAACTTTGTTTAGCAAATTCTGACCATTTTTCAAATATATTCAAAATCTGTCAAAATGAGCAAGATAAGCAAAAATGAGCAAAAGTAAGCAAAAGTGAGCAAAAAGAAGCAAAAAAGAGCAAAAATTAAAAAGTTTTATTAACAAAGTAATGGTATTGGTATTGTCCAATATTATTGATGGTATTGTCTAGTATGGCAAGCAGTGTTTATGGAAAAATGAAAAACATACAACATTTGATTATTCATTCAATTATATTTTTGATAAATTTTTTTCTAAAATTACTTCTTAAAAAAAATTTAAATTATGTCATTTCAACTTATGGTGTGTTATTTGTTTGAAATAATTTTTTTATTAGACATCGTTAATGATTTCAGGCATAAACTATATAATTTTTTTGAATCAGATTTTGTTAAATCGTGGAAATTTTTTTTATTTGCAAAATAAGCAACGATTCAAACAAATTAAGCAAAAAAATTCGTTAAATAAATCAAATCTATATAAAAAATTAGGTTTAGGTAAATAAGACAAACCAAGAAATCAATGTGATTAAGAAATAATGCAATTTTGATGATAAAAAAAGCTTTTAAAAAACTAATAGATATTACACTCCATTTAGTACAACAACCCCTATCCGAAATTTCACCGAGACAAGCGCAGCTTAATATTAATGATCGGACAAGAAGCTTTACACTCAACCACATGTTCAAGCGAAATGAATATCATTAGAAAAGCAATTTTTAATTATAATTAGAAGAGAAACATTCTGTAATTGTTAACTAAATATTTTTAAACAATTAACTCTTTCTATACGAGAACAATCTACGATAAATAATTGTTTGCGGAAATCATCATCAAATATAATAAATATGATTTTTGTAATAATAATATTTTGCTTAATGTATTCCTTCCCGGTATATTTTGCCGGATTTTAATTTTCTCTTGGGGCATATTTTTCTGGAAGGCAATGCTAGACCAATTTTTAATAAAAATTTTTTGATCTAATTTTTTTCTTATCATCATTTCCATGAATCGATCAAACTTTCTTCTCTGTCTAGCCACAATTTTGACCTTTGAACCATAAAAAATGATCTCATTAAATTTATTTAATAGGGGTAAAATACTCTCATACCATAACCATATCCGACTGAGGGTGTCGTAAACCCATATGTCACCTCCGTAAGGGTCATTTTACAATTTTTTACGCGACTGCCAGCTTACTGATGCTAATAGAAAAATTCTCGAGTGAATAAAAAAAAGATAAGAAAGTTAATGTGAAACTGATTCTAATTGGCTATACTCAAGTGGAAATGTACTATTGGTATTTAACTGGAAAAATCTTTTAGAATAACCATGTTTAAAATCTGTGAAAATTAGCAAAAAGAAGCAAAAAGAAGCAAAAATGAGCAAAAATAAGAAAAAGTGAGAAAAAATAAGCAAAAATGAGCAAAAATGAGCATAAGTGAGCAAAAATGATCTAAGGTGAGCAAAAATATAAAAATTGCCATAAAAAAAGTAAAAAGCAATTATAATTATTAACTAAATAATCGTTATATTAATAGGCTTATATTTTGATTGTTTTGATAAAAATTGAACTGTTTTCTCCAAAGACTTAGTTAAGGATTTTACTTCTTTGTTAACAATTAATTTAAGGAAATAATGATTAAACCATTTTGTTAAATATATATTTTTTTAAATAATTGTTTTTCTAAGAATGTAACTTATTCCATTCTGAATATAAAATTTCAAACATGACATTTTTTATTGAAAATTTTATTCATCTTTTTTGGTTGAAAATTACACTAAGTACTTGGACAAATAAATTACTTTTCAAAAATCAATTTTACTAGTTGAAGATTTAGCTGTTTTTTTTTAAATTCGGTTTATTTTCGATTAAAAATGTATCGTTTTTATTTAAAAAATTCAACTATCTAGTTGAAAGTTTAAATTTTTTATTTAAAATTTAATTTTTTGGTTAAAAACTCAACTTTCATTCTTTTTGTTTCATAATGTGTCTATTTGGTTGAAAATTTATTTTTTTATGTTAAAAAATCAACTTTTTTTCAATTATCTTTTTAAGTAGGAAAATTCAACTATTTTTGTGTAAAGTTATTTTTTTTTTTAGAGAAAATTTTCCATTTTGGACTGAAAATTCATCTTTTTTGATTGGAGATTCAACTACTTTGTTTAAAACCCAATTTTTTTATGTTCAAAATTTATTTTTTTATCTGAAAATTTAACTATCCCAGTTGAAGGTTAATCTTTTTAGTTAAAAATTCGTTTCTTCAGTTAAAAGTTTCACTATTTTGTTGAAAATTAATAATTTTTTATTGGAAATTTAACAACTTGAGTAAAAGTTTAATGACTTTATTAAAAAGTAATTTTTTTAGTTAAAAACTCATCTCTTCAGTTGAGATTTTAACTATTTTTTTAATTTATCTTTTTAAATAAAAAATTCAACTTCTTTAATAGAAGTAGAACTGCTTTGTGAAAAAATGTTTTTTTGGTTACAGGTTTATTTCCTTGGTTAAAAATTGAACTATTTTGTTTAAAAATTTTTTTTTTTTGTTTTTTCTTTGTTTAGAATTAGTTCTTTAAATTAATTTTTTAAACTAAATTGATTAAACTTTCGTCTATTGGGTTAAAAATTTGACTATTTTGTTAAAAACTCGTTTTCTTAAATTTGGAATCAACTTTTTTACTAAAAAATGAAATCTTTCATTTTTGGTTGAAAATTGTTTTTTTTTTTAGTTAAGAGTTCAACCATTTGTTTTAAAATTCACGTATTTTTTTTAAATTTATCTTTTTCGTTAAAAAAATAATTTTTTTATTTTGAAATTCTTCTTTTTTTTGGTTTTCAAACTGACTTCTTTTTGTCGAAATTCCATCTTTCTTGGTTGATATATCATCTTTCACATTATTGGCTGAGAATTCAACTTTTCAGGTTAAAAATTTAATTATTTAGTTGAAAATTTAGTTGCAAATCTTTTAACAATTTTTTTGTTTTGTTTAAATAATAACTATCACATTGTTGTTGAGAATTTATCTTTTTTTTGACTATTTACCTTTTGCTAGAAAATTAATCTTTTATGGTGAAAAATTAATTTTTTTTGGTTGAAAATGAACATTTTTTTGTGTGAATTTAGCTTTTCGGGTTTAAAATTAAACATTTTGTTGAAAGCATATCTTTTTTGTTAAAAATTCATTCTTTTTGGTAGAACATTAATCTTCTCTGTGAAAAAAACATCTTTTTTGTTCAAATTTAACTATTTGGTTAGGAATTAATCTTCTTTAAATAAAAATTCAACTTTTGGGGGAAGTGGATAATTTATTTAAATGAAAATTTGTCTTTTGGGTTACAATTGATCTTTCTAATTATAAATTTTTTTATTTTTTGGTTGAGGATTTAACTATTTTATTAAAAAATTGTATTTTTTTTTAATACGACTGCATAAAAATTTATCTTTTGGTGGAGAATACATTTTGCATGATAGAAAGGTCATCTTTCTTGATTGAAAATAAAATTTTTTTGGGAAAAATCCAACTTTTTGGGTTGAAAATTCAATTTTTCGTGTTAAAAATTTAACTGTTTTGTACATAATTCGACTTTTTTTTAAAGTCTGCAACTTTGTTAAAAATTGATGCACTTTGTTAAAAATTCATTTCTTTTAGTATAGCATTAATCTCTGCTGTGGAAATTTTCACTTTTTCGGTTAAAAATTGAACTATTAAGTTGTAAATTAATCTTTCTTGGTTGAAATTTAAAAACTTGGTTGAACTGTATTGTGATTTTTTTTTCAAGATTTACCTTTTTGGTTAAATATTTAACTTTTTTGTTGAAAATTTGTATTTTTTTTTTTTTTGGTTAAAAACTGATACTTTTATCTGAAAATTCAACTGTTCCATTTTTTGTTGAAAATTCATAAGTCGTAAATTGAGAATTCAAGTATTTTTATGATAATTTGTCTTTTTGATTAGAAAATAAATGTTTTTTTTTTGCAAAATTATATTTCCGGGTTAAAAATTTAAATGTTTTGGGAGAAATTCGTTTTTGTTTTCTTTCAATTCAACTGGTTTAAAATTCGTCTTCTGGTAGAAAAGTCATCTTTCTTGGTTGAAAATTTATCTTTTTGGTTGAGGATTATAGAAATTTTACCCAATATTTATTTATCTTACCTTAGATTATATAATCGACTTACGTTACTAATTAGAAAAAAACAAATATTAATTTTGATTTAATTTCATATTGTGAAAAAAATTAATTAGTTAATAATTAGTTAATTATTTTACAAAATAAGAAAGATTGAACTATAATCTTTATTGTAATATTTGAGTAATTTTTACTTGGTTTTTTTTTTTTAATTTGAACTTTCATTCAGGAAAATTTGATTTATTAATACCCTTTTAAATCAACTTAAAAAAATGTGAGTTTTAATAAAATCAGTTAATAATTAATTGATCATTTTACATCATGAAAAGCATAAAACAATTATTTTCATTCAAGCATTCAAGTAATTTTTACAGTATATTTAAAAAAAATTGAAACTGTATTTCCATACATTCAATTTACAACATCGCAAATATTGAAAAAAATCATATAATTGCAATAAAGGTATTTAAAATAAAAAATAAACTTTTATTATACAAATAATAGCCAATATGTAATTAAATGATCTTAGAATAAAAATCTTTTTATGTTACTCAATTAAAAAAAATTTAAATGTAATCTTTATGCAATTGAAAATTTTGAACAAAATTAAGTGGTTAAAAATAAATTAAACAGTTAACAACATAAAAAGTATCAAACTATTATTTTCATTGAAATATTTAAATAATGTTTACACTATATATTTTTCTCTCATTTTAAATTGTATTTATTCTACACTTTTGATTCATTAATAACCTTATACAATGCTGATTGCAGTAAAAATTAAAACAATTAAAAAAATTATGTAATTGTTAGGAAAGTATTTTAAATAAAAAAATAAACTTTTACGACACAAATTATAGCCAGTATTTAATTACATAACCTTTAAGTAGGTATATAATAAATATATGTTACTTTATTAAAAATAATTAAAATTGAACTTTATGGAATTTGATTTTGTGAAAAAATTGAGCAGCTAATAATTAATTAATGAGTTCACAAAATTAGAAACATTATACTATAACTTTCATTAAAACATTCAAATAATTTTTGCTTTACATTTTTTTTATTTAAACTCTCATTTCTGAAAATTTTATAAATTAATAAGCTTTTAAACTATCTCTAGAAAATGTAAGTTTGAATAGAATCAACAAATAATTCATGAGTTCACAACATAGAAAGCATTAGACATCATTTTCATTGAAACATTGAAATCATTTTCACTTTATTTTTTTTTTTTAATTTCAAATTGCACTTAAAAATATTTGAATTATTAATAGCCTTTTATACTTATTTCAGAAAAATTGAAACATATTTACATATAATTAAAAATATTGAATTCAGATAATTATTTTCCAACATCACAAACTTTGACAAAAATAACATGATAGAAATAGAGGTATTTTAAATATAAATAGACTTATATTATACAAATTTCACCCAATGTTCATTTACATAACCTTAGAGTAAATAATCAATTTGTGTACTAAATTGAAAAAAGTTAAAATGAAATCTTATTAATTAATAACCTTTAAATCTTATTCCAGAAAATGCAAGTTTTATTAGAATAAGTTGATAATTAATCAGTTCACAACATAAAAAGCACTAAAAAATTATTTTCATTTTACAGCATCACAAACACTTGAAAAAAATATATAATTTTAATAGAGGTATTTTCAAGAAAAAAATAAGCTTTTCTTATACAAATAATAGCCAATGTTCCATTACATAACCTTTATGTAAAGAATCAATTTATGTGACTTAATTAAAAACAATTTAAATTCAATACTTACATAATTTAATTTTAAAAAATTAATGAGTCAATAGGTAATTATTCAGTTCACGGCATAAAAAGCAATGCAGAATTATTTACATTAAAACATTCAAATAATTTTTACTTTTAAATTTTTCTAAAAATTTAAAGTATTAATAATCTTTCAAACTAAATCCATAAAAACCTTAAACATATTCACATCTATTTTTAAAGATTAAACTTAGACAATTATTTCACAACATCAAGAACAATTTAAAAATTACACTGCTTAAATTACATAACCGTAAAGTGAATAATTTATGTGACACAACTGAAGAATATTGAACTTCAATTTTCATATGTGTTTTAATATTGTAAAAAAATTATTCTCTAATAATTAATTCATCCGTTTTCAACATGAAACACATACAACAATTAATTTGTTCGAAACACCTGAATACTTTTTACTTTATGTTTTTTTTTATATTTGTGTATTGAGAGAGTTAATCACACACAAAAAATACATAAATTGCACTTTATAATACAACACTAAAGTGGCGCCACGAACTTACACTATTTTGTAATTCATCTAGTAGAATATAATGAAAGAATATAGTACAATAATATCAGCTGAAATAGAACGCGCATATAATAATAGAGTAGAGCATATGTGACTGGATTAGAAATATGAAGAAATGACTGAAATACATTTTACGCCGCGTATTGAGAAAGTCAATCATAACAACCAAAGATATAAAATCTTCGGTAAAACTTACATACATAAATTAAATAGATTTACAAAAAATAATGAAATACATTTTATGTATTAAGAAGATTAATAATTCCGTAAAAAATATTATTCATGTTATTTATTGCGTATCTTATGTATCAAATATGTCTGAATGATCATAGAGCTGTTACTGAAAGTAATAGTAAAAATACATAAATCCAAATAAGTATCGGCGATCGATATCAGCAGAACTCTATTTTTTTAGTTCCATTAATTTTAGGTTTAAAAAAGAGGTCACCCTATGACTCACAGAATGTCAGTTATCATGATATGCAAATTACGTGTTTTTATATAAACGAACGATTTTAAGCCGCTGAAGCTGAATCTAAGGGTCAGAAATTGAAAATTAGGGCCCATTTTTGACATAAGCTCAAAAAAATACTTTTTTTTTTCGTTTTCCAATGTTATGTTGAAAATGAGAACTAACTTTCAAATTCCAACCTCAGATTCGGATTCAGCATCTCAAAATACGTAGGAATTGACTAGTCGATTTCGTCGGAGATCCAACTCTTCTGTGTGGCTGTGTTATCAATTATTTGATTTAAAAGAATCCATCTCCCTATTTCCGTGAAAAATTACCATATTTACCGTGTTTTGAGAGCATATTCGGCTGTTGAGTCTGAAGTTTGATATAAATATAAAAACAAACATTTTTATAGATTTCAGTCAAAAAAATGTAAAATTGATCAGAAAAAAGTCAGGGAATTTTGAGATAAAGATTTTGTAGCAACCCTAATTGGCAATTTTGTCGTATCGCGCCACCCATCCACACCCACTGGAACTATTTGGTAACCCGAGTATTATGCCAATCGACCTGTTACACGCT
>JAUELO010000231.1:2003924-2019421 GCA_032357855.1 Amphibolips quercusostensackenii | reverse complement strand
TATAAGATACTTTAGGATCTGAAAAGATCTGAGCTACTTTTCAACTTAAGAGTTCTGAGGCACTTTTCATGAGAAATTTTCTGGGCTTCTTGCATAAAAGAGTACGTATGAGATATATTAACAAAAAAAATAATGAGCTTATTTAAGAAAAGAAGAGCTATGAGACACTTTTCAACAGAAAAGGTTTGAAGTACTTTCTTAAAATAATAGGTGTAAGCCACTTCAATAGAGAAGAGTTATGAGCCACTTTTACAACAGAAGAGTTATGAGCTACTTTTTATCAGAGAATTTTTGAGCCAATTTTGTAAAACAGAAGTTATGAGAAACTTTTACAAAAGAATGGATATGTCACTTTCGAAAAGGAAAAGTTGTGAGCCACTTTGAGGAAAGAAATGCTATGAGACACTTTTCAGCAGAAAAGGTCTGCAGTACTTTCTTAAAATAATAGGTGTAAGCTTCTTCAATAAAGAAGAGTTATGAGCCACATTTACATCAGAAGAGTTATGAGCTACTTTTTATCAGAGAAGTTTTAAGCCAATTTTGTAAAACCGGAGTTATGAAAAACTTTTACAAAAGAATGGATATAAGTCACGTTCAAAAATGAAGAGTTGTGAGCCACTTTTACGAAATAAGGTTTCTGTTAGTTACGCCAGATGATCAATGAGTAATCGCTTTTCCGCACCTAAGTCGATGTGAACATCTACGTGAAGCTGTCTTCATTTAAATTACTGCAGCCGCGGATTGCAGGCGACGCGCTGATTAACTTACAGGGAGGGCAATGAGAAAAAATGGAACAGCCTCTCAACGACGCGGAGGCACAGTTCCCACGCTAGCATATGGCAACAGGCGCCTCGCGGTCTTTCCGATCGCAAAAATGTCTCTCATTACGAAATATCGAATGCGCAATCCGATGGGCGCTGCTTCTATTCGGTTTCCGCGCATGAAAATAGACTCACGATTGGCTGGTCGTGATAGATCCCGATGAAGGTATCCGTGTTGTCCCTTAATGTCGGCTTAATAGGTGCAATAGTGCAATGTAATGACTCCCGTAAGTACCTAAGACCTAACGGGAAAACAACACGTCTGGGGCAAATCAGGCTCAGATCGCATTATCGGGTTGTGATTTGTCAAATGTGAAAAGCAGCTCGCAGATTCTGACTCGTGATTTACTAATTATGAGAAAATTATATTAAAATTAAAAAAGAAGTGTTATGAACGATCCTTTTAAAGAAAGGTTACGAGCCATTCTCTTAAAGAAGTGTTATGAGCCATTCTCTTAAAAAAGGGTTATGAGCCATTCTATTAAAGAAGTGTTATGAGCCATTC
Organism: Amphibolips quercusostensackenii; assembly: GCA_032357855.1. NCBI lineage: Eukaryota > Metazoa > Arthropoda > Insecta > Hymenoptera > Cynipidae > Amphibolips > Amphibolips quercusostensackenii. The sequence goes on along the minus strand of JAUELO010000231.1, from coordinate 2,018,095 downwards.
TATTGAAGAAAGGGTTATGAGCCACGTTACTCAAAAAAGGGCAATTAGTTACGTTTGTTAAATGAAATGTTATGAGCTACTTCTGTAAGAAGAGCAATGAGCTACTTCTATGAATAGAGCTATGAGCTACTTTTGTCAAAGAAAAGTTTTGATCCACTTTTGTAAAAAAAGGTATAATTTATTTTTAAATAAAAGGAGTTTTGAGCAGCTTTTACAAAAGAATATGTATAAGCAACTTTGCAAAAAAAAGATCAGAGAGACGCTTTAATAAAAGAAAAATTCTAAACTGCTTTTGCGAAAGAGTTCTGAATTACTTTTTCCAAAGAAGAATTCTGATTTACTTTGAAAAATGAAGAATTATGCGCTGTTTTTCTAAAAGAAGAGCTAAAAGATACTTTTAATTTGAAACCTTATAAGCTACTTTTGCCCAAGAATAAGTATGAGCCTATATAACAAAAGAAGAGTTATGAGCTACTTTTGTGCTACAAAATAGGTATGAACCACTTTAAAAAGTAAAGAATTATGATCTGCTTTTGTAAAAGAAGAAAATTAAAAAAGAAGAGTTATAAGCTACTTTTGTCAAAGATAAGTTTTGATGCACTTTTCCGAAGTAGAGTTATGATGCATTTTTTTAAAGAAGAGTTATGAGTCACTTTTTATTAGAAAAGTTCTGAGCTACTGATATAAAAGAATATTAATAACTTACTTTAAAAAATAAAGAGCTATAAGCCGCTTTCACAGCAAAAGATTTATGAGACACTTTTCGTACGAAACTTTTGAGCTACTTTTATAAAAATAAGTACGAGACATTTTGTCCAAGAAGAGTTATGAGCTACTTTTATAGAAGAAGAATTATGAACTACTTTTATGGTAGAAGAGTTATGAGCTACTTTTATAGAAAAAGGGTTGTGAGACACTTTTATGAAAGAAGAGTTATGAGCCACTTTTATAAAAGAAGAGTTATGAGCCACTTTTATAAAATAATAATTGTCGCTCACTTTTGTAAAAGAAGAATTGTAGGCTACTTTTCCAAAAGGAAAGTTTTGAGCTAAACAATAGCAACTAAAGAGATTGCTTAAAAGATAAGTTGTGAGCTATTTTAACAAAATATAGGTATGAGCTACCTACAGCAGAGAAGAGCTTTGAGTCACTTTTTCAAAAGAATACTAATAAGCTCTTGTTTAAAAAAGATTTATGTGTAATTTTCTGTAGGAAAAGTTACGAGCTACTTTTGTCAAAGAAAAGTGTAAAGCCACTTTGGTTAAAGACGAGTTTCAGCTGTTTTGTTAAAGAAAAATTATAAGCCACTTTTGTAAAATAGAATTCATAAGCCATTTTTTAAAATGAAGAATTGAGGGTCACTTTTTAAAAGATGAGTTCTGAGCTTAAAATAGTAACTGAAGAGGTAGCTCAAAAGATAGGTTGTGAGCTTATCCAAAAAAAGAGTTATAAGCTACTTTCAGCAAAGAAGCGTTATGAGCTACTTTTACAAAAGAATGATTCTGATATAAAAAATAGTAACTAAAGAGGTAGCTTGAAAATAAGCTGTAAGCTACTTCTGTCAAAGATGAGTTATGATGTACTTTTCTCAAAGAAGAGTTATGAGACACTTTCCATTAGAAAAGGTCTGAGCTACTTTAATAAAAATATGAATATGAGCCTTTTTGTAAAAGAAGATAAGTAAGCTAATTTTTAAAAAGAAAATATAAGAGCTAGTTGTAAAAAAGATAAGTTATGAGCCACCTTTGCGAAAGCAGACTGATATGCTCCTTTTTCAAAAAAACAGTTATGAGCCATTTCTTATAAGAAAAGTTATCAACTTTTTTTAAATAGGTATGAGCTTCTTTTTTCAAAGAAGAGCAAAGAGCCGCTTTTGTCAAAGGCGAGTTTAAGCTATTTTGTCATGGAAGAGTTATGAGACACTTTTGTAAAACAAGAGTTATAAGCTATTCTGGTAAAAGAAGACTTATGAGCCATTTTTGTAAAAGAAACATTGTGGGTCACTTTTGTAAAAAAAGAATTGTGGGCCAGTTTTTCAAAAGAAGTGTTCTGAGCTAGAAATAGTAAATAAATAGGTAGCTTGAAAAATAAATTATGAGCATTAAAAAAAATCATGAGCTACTTCCAGCAAAGAAAAGTTATGAGACACTATTTCAAAAGAAGACATATGAACTACATGTTTCAAAGAAAAGTTATAAGTCACTTTTAGAAAATAAGTATTATAGGACACTTTTCATAAGAAAAATGCTAAGCCAATTTTTTCTAGAGATGAAATCTGAGCCAATTTTCTAAAAGAAGAGTTATAAGATTCTTTTTTAAAGGTAGAGTAATTTGTCAATTTTTTTATAGAACAGTTATAAGCCACTTTGTAAAAGAAGCGTCATGAGCCACTTATGTAAAAGAAGAGTTCTGAGCCGATCTTGCAAAAGAATAGTTCTGAATTCTTTTCCCAAAGAACCCTATCAAGTCGCTTGTGAAAAAGAAAATTCGTGAAGCACTGTTTTGAATGTGCAGTAATTCGTCAACTTTGTAAAAAAAAGTTATAAGACATTCAGAGAAAATAAGTGTTATGGGACACTTTCCATAAGAAAATGCTAAGCCACTTTTGTTAAAGACGAATGCTGAGCTACTTTGCTTAAAAAAAGAGTTCTGAGCTACTTAAAAAAAAAAGAATTTTAAGTCACTTGTATAAAAGAAGAGTTCTGAGAAACATTTTCAAAAGTAAAGTTATCCGAGAATTTCTCAAAAGAAAAGTTACGATTTGCTCTGAAAAATAAAAACTTATAAGCCGCTTTTACAACAGAAGAGCTATGAGCCACTTTTTATAAAAAAGTTTCAAGTTACTTTTGTAAAAGTATAGATATAAGCTTCTTTATTATAAAAAAAAAATTAGAAAAAATTAATCAAAGAAGAGTTATGAGCCATTTCCAATGAGAAAAGTTATAAGCTACGTTTTTAAAGAATAGGTACGAGCTGCTTTTTTCAAAGAACAGTAAAGAACGACTTTTTGGAATAAAAGTTTGAGCTGTTTTGCCAAAGAAAAGTTATAAGCCACTTTAGCAAAAGAAATATTGTAGGTGACTTTTGTAAAAGAAGAATGGTGGGCCAGTTTTTCAGAAGAAGTGTTCTAAGCTAAAATAGTAAACAAGGAGGTAGCTTGAAGAATAAATTGTGAGCTATGAAAAAAATAATGAGCTACTCTTAGCAAAGAAGAGTTATAAGGTTTTTTTTTAAAAAAAAAGAGATATAAACTGCATTCTTCGAAGAAAAATTATGTTACTTTTAGAAAGAAAATGTTATGGGACGCTTTTCATTAGAAAAATGCTGAGCCAGTTTTTTCTAAAGATGAATTCTGAGCTAATTTTCTGAAATAAGAGTTATGAGAAACTTTTTTAAAGGTTGAGTAATTCGTCAATTTTTTTATAGAACATTTATGAGACACTTTTGTAAAAGAAGCGTCATGAGTCATTTCTGTAGAAGAGGAGTTTTGAGCCGATCCTTCAATTGAATATTTCTAAATTCTTTTTCAAACAAACCCTATCAAGTCGCTCGTGAAAAAAAAGTCGTAAACCACTTTTTTAAATGTGCAGTAATTTGTCAACTTTAAAAAAAAAGTTATGACATTTAGAGAAATAAGTGTTATGGGACAGTTTCCATACAAAAATTCTAAGACCCTTTTTTTTTAAAGAATTCTGAGCTATTCAAAAAAAAATTTTAAGTCATTTGTATAAAAGAAGAGTTCTGAGCAACATTTTAAAAAGTAAAGTAATTCTTCAATTTTTTTACAAAGAGTTACGATTTGCTTTAAAAAATTAAAAATTATGAGCCGCTTTTACAACAGAAGAGTTATGAGACACTTTTCATAAAAAAGTTTTCAGTTACTTTTGTAAAAGTATAAATATAAGCTACTTTTCTATTAAAAAAAAATTAGCAAAAAAATAAATCAAAGAAGAGTTATGAGCCATTTTTTAAGAGCAAAGTTTTGAGCTATATTTTTAAAGAATAGGTATGAGATGCTTTTTTCAAAGTACCGTGAAGAACCTTTTTTTTAAAGACAAGTTTAAGCTGTTTTCCTAAAGAAGAGTTGTGAGCCACTTTTGTGAAAGAATAATTTAGGTCACATTTGTAAAAGAAAAATTGTGGGCCAGTTTTCTAAAAGAAGAGTTCTGAGCTATAAATAAAAAAAGAGGCATCTTGAAATATAAATTGTGAGCTATTAATAAAATTATGAGCTGCCTTTGATAAAGAAGAGTTATGAGCCACTTTTTCAAAAGAATAGTCATAAACTACATTTTCCAATGCAAGGTGAAGATTCACGTTGCTAAAAAAAAATTAGGAGCTATTTTGACAAAGACGAGTTATTAGTCAATTTTGTGAAAAAAGTTATGAGACACTTTAAGCAAAGAAGAGTTCTGAGCCATTTTTAATGAGAAAAATTCTAAGCTACTTAGATTAAAAAATTGATATAAGCCACTTTAACAAAGCAATAGTAACGAGTCGTTTTTGTTAAATTATAGTTCTGAGCTACTTTTTCAAAAGAAGAGTTATGAGTCACATGTGTAAAGAAAGATTTATTTTATACTTTTGTAAAATGAAATTCATCCTTAAATTTTGTAAGCGATGAGTTATAAGCCACTTTGGGAAAATTTGTGTTATGAAAACAATGTTCATAGGAAGAGTTCTGAGCTACTTTTTCAAATAATAAGTAAGAGCCACTCTAACCAATTAAAAGTTATGAGCCGCTTTTAATACAGCAGATTTATGAGCTACTTTTTGTAAGGAAAGTGCTACGTCGATTTTGTAAAGGAAGCGTTATGAACCACTTTGGTAAAAAAGACGGCACTTTTGTGGAAGAAGAATTATGAGCTACTTTTTAAAAAGAAAGGTCTTTTGTCTTTTCATTAAACTTATTTTCTTTAAGTTGCTAATGACTTTTCTTTTACAAAATTGCCAAATTACTCTGCATTTTGGAGAGTAGCTCACGACTATTCCTCTGAAAAAAGACTTTAAGTTGATGGTTTGAAAAAATTATTTTTAAACTCTTCTTATGTAAAAACGACTCAAAACTCTTCCTTTATAAAAATGGCTCATAACTATAGAAGAAGTGTGAATAACCATGAAAGAAAGTGCAAAGAAAGTGTCATAAGCTCCTTTTTTTTAGAAATATAGTAATATTTCAATTTTGTAAAATAGAAGTTATGAGCTACTTTTGTGAAGTAAGAGTTCTGAGTTGATTTCAACAGAAAAATAGTTCTAAAATATTTTATCGAAAGAACACTTTTAAGTCACTTGTGTAAAAGAAGAGTTGTTTTTTTTAAGATGAATTCTGAGCTAATTTTCTAAAAGAAGACTTATGAGCAACTTTTGTAAAAAGAAGCGTTATGAGCCACTTCTGCAAAAAAAGAGTTATGAGTTACTTATGCAAAAAATAGTTCTTATTTATCGAAATAATGAAGCAGCTCTGAAACAAAGGAGAGAAATGAAGCCGGAAAGCCTTCGGTCAACGAACATAGATTTTTATTTCTAATTTCAAATCATCGTCCTTGTGCCAGAGAGTAAGAGTTAAGTTGTTAAGTTGTTAATTTGTAATTAGCGGGCGTGGTATTTTCTTGGAAGATAATAAAGGGCGTGGGCTCGCAACCTCATTCAGATGCTTTCCCACCTGTCATACTCATCATCATCATCCCACTTACTTGGCTCTATCCGCTTTAAGGAAGGTGTCGGAAAGCACCCGCCTGCTTTGAAAACGCTTTTCATTATTATCATACAATTAATTATAAACGATGTCCCTTTTGGGGAAACTGTAAGCCGATTCGGTTCCAGCTTTGTAATTAATTGATTTCAAAGGAATTAACAGAATGATATAATAATCTGCTCCAACTTCATTTTGCTGAGTATAATTAATTGAAGACGTGAGCTTGAAAACTGGATAAAGGCCATTTAAACTTGGCATTTACATAATAAAAAAAAACGATTTGGGGGAAAATGACAAATTGGTGTTTTGCGATTTTCTTTTTTTTTTATCAAGAAAATTCTGAGATACATTTATAAAAGTATAGTTATTAGCCAATTTAACAAAAGAAGAGTTATGAGCCGATTTCCTATATAGAGAGAATTCCGAGCTAATTTTACAAGAGTAGAAAAATTAGTCAATTTTGTAAAAGAAAAGTTACGAGCCACTTCGAGAAAAGAAGTTTTATAAGCAATTTTTCATAACAAAATTTCTGAGCTATTTGTTGAAATAATAAGTATAAGTCACTTTAAGAAAAGAAGAGTGATAACCTATTCTGTAAAAGAAAAGTTTTTAGCCACTTTTGAAGAATAATGAGTATGAAAGACTTCGAGAAATGAAGAGTTACGAACCGCTTTTACTGCAAAAGAGTTATGATCCATTTTGTCAAAGAAGCATTATGAGCCAAATCTGAAAAAGAAATTTTATAATACAATTTGAGAAAAAAAGAGTTTTGAGACATTTTTACAAAAGAATAGGTATAAACAACTTTGAAATATGAAGAGTCATGAGCCGCTTCTACAAACAGAAGAGTTATGAGCAACATTTTATAAGAAGAGTTATGACCTATGTTGTTAGGGACGAGTTATAAGTTGATTTTGTAACAAAAAGTCATGAGACACACTTAGAAAAGAAGAGTTATAAAATACTCTTATAAGAGAAGAGTTATGAGCTGGAGTTTAAGATTACGGAGCTACTCACATAAAAAAAATGTTGACCTAGTTTTATGAAAAGAGACAAAAGCTACTTTTTACAAAGTGAAGTAACTAATTAATTTTTAAAAAGAAAAGTTATAGGACAGTTAGGAAAAGAAGTGTTATGAGCCATTTTTCATGAAAAAAGTTCTAAGATACTTTTTTTAAATAATAGGTATGACCTACTTTGACAAAAGAAGAAATATAAGCCGGTTTTAAAAAGATGAGTTCTAAGCTAAAAAAATAGTTTTAGGTCATTTGGGTAAAAAGAGTACCTTTTTAAAAGTAGAGAAATCACTCAATTTTTTAAAAGAAAAGTTATGAGCTATTTTGAGAAATGAAGCTTTATGAGAAACTTATTATTAAAAAAGTTCTAAGCTACTTTTTTCAAAGAATAGAATTGTTCTACTTAAAAAATACAAGTTATGAGATACTTTTTTTAAAGGAGACTTATGAGCCACTTTATCAATTAGAGTGATTAGCGATTTTTTCCAAGAAGAATTATGAGTCGACTCTGTGAAAACTTATAATACAATTTTATGAAGAATCAAGTTTTGAGCTACTCTCACAAAAGAAAAGGTATAAACGACTTTTAAGGTGATTCATGAGCCGCTTTTACAAGAGAAGAGTTATGAGCCACTTTTTATTTTTTTTTAAACATCTGAGCTACTTGTATAAAGTAATAGGCGTTAGCAACTTGATTAAAATTTAACAAAATAAAAGTCATAAACTACTTTTGTCAAAAAAGACTTATAAGCCTCTTCAACAAAAAAAGAGTGATGAGCTACTTGGTCAAAGAAGAATTATGAACTCATTTTGTAAGAAAAAGTTTATGATCCAATTTAAGAGAATAAGAGTTCTGAGCTACTTTCACAAAAGTATAGGTATAAACTACTTGAAAAAATGAAGATTTATGAGCCACATTTCTAAAAAAAAGTTTTGAGCTTCTTTTATAAGAAAATAGGTATAAACCACTTGAACAAATAAAAGTTATGAGAAATTTTTGTCCAAGAAGGCTTCTGAGCTACTGAAAAAAAAATAGTTTTGAGTCCTGTTTTAAAAGATGAGTCATGAAACGCTCTAAAAAAAGTAGAGTTCGAAGCTTCTTTTACAAAAGGAAAGGTATAAACTACTTTGAAGGCGATTCATGAGCCGTAAACTACTTTGGTCAAGGAAGACTTAGGAGCCACTCTAACAAAAGAATAGTGATAAGCTACTTAGTCAAAGAAGAATTATGAACCAATTTCGTAAAAGAAAACTTATGATCCAGTTTAAGAAAAGAAGATTTCTGAGCTATTTCAACAAAAGCTTAAGTATAAACTACTTGAAAAAATTAAGATTTATGAGCCATTTTTCTAAATAGTTTTGAGCTACTTCTGTAAAAGAATAAGTATAAGCCACTTTAACAAAGGAGAGGTATGAGACATTTTTGTACAAGAAGACTTCTGAGCTACTAAACAAAATAGTTTTGTCATTTTTTAAGAAAAGAGTCATAAGCCACTCTAATGAAAGAAAAGTTCTGAGCTTCTTTAAAAAAGAAAGGTATAATCTACTTTAAAGGCGATTCATGAACCGCTTTTACGACAGAAGAGTTATAAGCCACTTCTCATAAAAAAAGCTCTGAGCTACTTGTATAAAGTAGTAGGCTTGAGCAACTTTAACAAAATTTAAAAAGAGAAGAGTTATAAACTACTTTTCTTAAAGAAGACTTATGAGCCGCTTTAACAATAGAAGAGTGACAAGCAACTTGGTCAAAGAAGAATAATGAGCCAATCCCGTGAAAGAAAGTGATGATCCAATTTGATAAAGGAAGAATTATGAGCTACCTTAACAAAAGTATAAGTATGAACTACCTTAAAAAATGAAGATTTATGATCGACTCTTCTTAAGAAAAGTGTTAAGCTACTTTTATAAAAGGAAAGGTATAAGTAACTTTAACAAAGAAGAGGTATAAGAGACTTTTGTTAAAAAAGACTTCTGAGCTACTAAAAAAATAGTTTTGAGTCATTTTTGTGAAAGAAGAGTCATGAGCCACTTTTTTAGAAGTAGTGTGATCAATTAATTTTGTAAAAGAAATGTTTTATGACACTTTAAGAGAGGAAGAGTATGACAGAAGAATAGGTAAAAACTACTTTAGAGGCGATTTATGACCCGCTTTCACAACGGCAGAGTGATGAGCCGCTTTACGTAAGAAAAGTTTTGAGCTACTTGTATAAAGTAATAGGTGACAGTAACTGTAACAAAATTAAATGAAAGAAGAATTATAAATTGCTTTGGTCGAAAAAGACTTATGAGCCACTTTAACAAAAGAAGAGTAATAAGTTACTTGGTCAAAGAAGAATTATGAACTAATCCGTAAAAGAAAAGTTATGATCCAATTTGAGAAAAGAAGAGTTCTGAGCTACTTTAACAAAAGTATAGGTAAGAACCACTTAAAAAAATAAAGATCTATGAGCCACTTTTCATAAGAAAAGTTCTGAACCACTTTTTTTGAAAATAAAAAATTAACCACTTTAACAAAAATTGATTTTTGAGTGACTTTTGTTGAAGATGAATTATGAGCCACTTTTCGTTTCAAAAAAAAAGATCTGAGCTACTTGTCTGAAGTAATAGGTGTCAGTAACTGTAACAAAATTAAATAAAAGAAGAATTATAAGCTGCTTTGGTCGAAGAAGACTTATGAACCACTCTTGCAAAAGAATAGTGATAAGCTACTTGGTCAAAGAAGAATTATAAACTAATTTCGTAAAAGAAAAGTTATGATCCAGTTTAAGAAAAAAAGATTTCTGAGCTATTTTAACAAAAGTATAGGTATAAACTTCTTCAAAAAAATGAAGATTTATGAGCCACTTTTCTAAAAAAAAAGTTTTGAGCTACTTTTGTAAAAGAATAAGTATAAGCCACTTCAACAAAGAAGAGGTATGAGACGTTCTTGTCTGAGAAAACTTCTGAGCTACTAAACGAAATAATTTTGTCATTTCTTTAAAAGATGAGTCATGAGCAACTCTAATATAGAAGAGTTCTGAGCTTTTTTTACAAAAAAAAAGGGTAAAAACTACTTCACAGGCGATTTATAAGGCTCTTTTGCACAAGAAGAGTTATGAGCCACTTTTCGTTAGAAAAGTTCTGAGCTACTTGTCTAAAGTAATAGGTGTCAGACACTGTAAAAAAAATTGAATACAAGCAGAGTTATAAACTACTTTGTTAAAGAAGACTTATGAGCCACGTTAACGAAATAAGAGTGATAAGCTACTTGTTTAGAGAAGAATTATGAACTTATTTTGTAAAAGAACAGTTATAATCTAATTTGAGAAAAGAAGAGTTCTGAGCTACTTTAACAAATGTATAGGTAAGAACCACTTGAAAAAATAAAGATTTATGAGCCGCTTTTCATAAGAAAAGTTCTAAACCACTTTTTTCAAGAATAAAAAATTAACCACTATAACAAAAATTGATTTTTGAGCCACTTTTGTGAAAGATGAACTATGAGCCACTTTAACAAAAGAATAGTGATAAGCTATTACGTTAAAGAAGAATTATGAGACAATTTTGTCAAATAAAAGTTATGATCTAATTAAGGAAAATAAAACTTCTAAGCTACTTTTACAAAAGAATAGGTATAAGATTTTTTAAAAAATGCAAATTTATGAGCCGCTCTAACAACAGAAGAGTTATGAGCCACTTTCCACAAGAAAAAAGTTTTCAACGTGGCTCTTGCATGTGAAATAGTAAAATATTGTAATTTATGGGAAAACGGCAGATGGTGTTTATTCAGTTGTTATTCCCATGTCTAAAATTGCTATTTAAAGCCATAATACAGTCGTTTTTGTTTAATTATGTAATTATATTTCACAAGTTTAGAAATCATTCTATGCAGATTTATCATCGCTTGTTATGACACGAATTGTTCTCAGACCTGATACAGAAATACGCGTAATACAAAAATAGATTATTAATTTAAGACTAATATTCTGAAACGCACTGTTATTTAAACAATCCTAAGCAAACTCAAAATCAGAAATTTTTTATTTTGAAGACACAGAGTTTGAAACTTTAAATATAAAAAATCTTCAACCTAAAAGTAATTTAATTTTTAACGTATAGTTTCAATAATTTGTTGATTTAATTTTTATGGTTTGAATAAAAAGCAAATTTTCATAAGAAAAGTTCTGAGCTATTTTTTGAATTGTTATGAGTCACTTAAACAAAAGAAAAGTTATGAGCTTATTTTTTCGAACAGAAACCACAAGTTGATTTAAAAAAAAACTTTATGAGCCTAATTATGAGTATGACCTACTTCAACAAAAGAAGAGTTATGAGCTGCTTTTTTTTAAAGAAGACTTCTGAACTGCTTTTTCAAAGAAGAGTTATGAGCTATTTTTGCGAAAAAAAGTCATGAGCTGTTTGGTTTTAGACTCCTAACAGGTCAATTTTGTAAAAGAAACATTATGAGACACTGTGAGAAAAGAAGAGTTCTGAGCTACTTCGGAGAAAGAGTTTGTCAGCCCCTTTCAAAAAAGTAAAGAGTTATAAACTACTTTTGGAAAAGAAGAGCTATGAGACACTTTTTATAAGAAAAATCAAAACTACTACTGTGAAACAATAGGTCTGAGCTACTTCAGCATAAGAAGAGTTGTGAGCCGCTTTGTTGAAAGAAAAGTTCTGAGCTGATTTTTTTAAAAATAATTTAGAATCTCCTTTTTTTGAGGAGAGTTTGAGATTTTCTGTTGATGAAGAGTTATGAGTAAATTTTTTATAGAAACTTCATGAGCTTCTATGAGAAGAGAAGAGTTCTAAGCTACTTTGGAAAAAGAGTTTGTCAGACCCTTCAAAAAATAAAGAGTTCTAAAACAACTTCTGCAAAAGAAGAGCTTTGAGCCACTTTTTATAACACGATTCTGAGCTACGACTGTAAAATAAGTAGAATGAGATACTCAGCTATAAGAAGAGTTATGAGCTGCTTTTGTTAGAGAGTAGTCCTGAACTACTTTTTTCAAAGAAGAGTTAGAAGCAACTTTTGTTAAAGAGGAATTATGAGCTATTTGATCAAAAAGGAATTATGAGTTAAACTTTTAAAAGACACTTAATAAGACACTTTTGAAAAAGAAGAGTTTTGAGCTACTTGAAATAAAGTTTGTGAGCTGCTTTAAAAAAATAAAGATTTATAAACTGCTTTTGCAGAAAAAAGCTATGAGCCAATTTCCATCATGAAAATTTCAAGATACTTTTAAAAAAAAATAGGTATGAGGCACTTTAACAAAAGAAGAGTTATGAGCCGCTTTTGTATATGAATAATTCTGAGCTGTTTTTTAAAAAAGAAGCCACTTGCCTAAAATATTAGTTATAAAAGTTACAATTTTTAAAAGACATTTACCCTTTTGATCTGAAAAAATTCTAGATAAAAAAGTTATTGAATATAGTATGAGTTAATTGACCAAAAGAAGAGTTATGAATCTTTTTTTAAAAAGAAGATTCCTAGGTTACTTTGTTTAAAGATAAGTAACTTTTTCTTACAGAATATACTTAAGCCCTTTTAAACAAAGTAAAATCAAGAGCGACTTTTGTCAAAGAAGACTTATGAACAACCTTAACAAAAGAAGAGTGGTAAGCTATTTCGTCAGAGAATAACTATAGGCCAATTCTTTAAAAGAAAAGTTATGATCTGCTTTAAAAAAAAGTTCCGAGCTACTTTTCGACAAGAGTAGGTATGAAATACGTTAAAAAATGAAGAATTCTGAATCGCTTTTGCAAAAGAAGAGTTATAAGCCACTTTTTATAAAAAAAGTTTTTTATCTACTGCTGTACAACAATAGGTATGAGCTACTTCGCCATGAGAAGAGTTATGACCCGCTTATGTAAAAAAAGACTTCTAAGGTACATTTTTCAAAAAAGAGTTATAAGCATCTTTTGCAAAAGAAGAGTTATGAGCCAATTTGTATGATAAAATGTCTGATATACTTTTCTAAAAAAGTACACTCGTAAAAAAAAGAGTTATAAGCTGCTTTTGTGAGAGAATAGTCCTAAACTACTTTTTTTAAGAAGAGTTCGGAGCCCCGTTTTGGAAAATAGTTATGAGCTGTTTTGTCAGTGAAGAGTTATGAGTTAAAGAACAAGTATAAGCCCGCTTAAACAAAGCACAATTTTGAGCTACTTTTTAATAAAGAAGAGTTAGGAGCAACATTTGTTTGAGAAGAATTATGAGCTATTTGATTAAAAAGGAATTATAAGTAAAACTTCTAAAAGACACTTAATAAGACACCTTTAGAAAAGAAGAGTTTTGAGCTACTTGAAATAAAGTTTGTGAGCTGATTTGAAAAAATAAAGATTTATAAACTGCTTTTGCAAAAAAAAAAGCTATGAGCCAATTTCCATCATGAAATTTTCAAGATACTTTTAAAAAAAATAGGTATGAGGCACTTTAACAAAAGAAGAGTTATGAGCCGCTTTTGTATATGAATAATTCTGAGCTGCATTTTAAAAAAGAAGCCACTTGCCTGAAATGTTAGTTATAAAAGTTACAATTTTTAAAACACATTAACCCTTTTGATATATACAAAATTCTAAATAAAAAAGTTATCATATATAGTATGAGTTAATTTACCAAGAGAAGAGTTATGACTCTCTTTTTTAAAAGAAGATTTCTAGGGTACTTTTTTTAGAGATAAGTAACTTTCCTTTAAAGAATACGTTTAAGTTCTTTTTAACAAAGTAAAATTAAGAGCTACTTTTGTCAAAGAAGACTTATGAACAACCTTAACAAAAGAAGAGTGGTAAGCTATTTTGTCAAAGAATAATTGTAGGCTAATTCTTTAAAAGAAAAATTACGATCTAATTTGAAAAAAAGTTCTGAGCTACTTTTCGACAAGAGTAGGTATGAAATACGTTGAAAAATAAAGAATTTTAAATCACTTCTGCAAAAGAAGAGTTATGAGCCACTTTCCATGAAATTTTTTTGGAGCTACTGCTGTAAAATAATAGGTATGAGCTACTTTACCATAAGAGTAGTTATGACCCGCTTTTGTAAAAAAGACTTCTAAGTACATTTTTCAAAAAAGAGTTACGAGCATCTTCTGCTAAAGAAGAGTAATGAGCTGTTTTATCAAAGAGGAGTTATGTCAATTTTGTGAAAGAAACGTTATGAGGCACATTGAGAAAAGAAGAGTTCTAGGATACTTTAAAAAAAGAGTCTGTGAGCCACTTGGAACAATGAAGAGTTATGAACTGCTTTTGCAAAAGAAGAGTTATGAGCCAATTTTCACGATAAAATTTCTGATATACTTTTCTAAAAAAATACACTCTAAAGAAGGAAAAGTCATGAGCTGATTTTGTAAAAAAAACAATACTGAGCTACTTTTATAAAAGAAGAAGAGCCACTTGTGTAAAAAAATTAGTTACAAAAGTAACAATTTGTCAAATAACGACACCTCTTTGGTATAAGAACAGTCCAAAAAAAAATATATCAATTA
>JAUELO010000231.1:1988614-1999345 GCA_032357855.1 Amphibolips quercusostensackenii | reverse complement strand
ATGTAAATGCATGCATACATGAAAGAGGGCCTTTGTGTGTGTTAGGAGACTACGCAACTCGCAATAGCGACACGCACGAATCGCATCCGTACCGTTGGAAAACTATCTCCCTGCCATTATGATGCTAATCATAGTGGGGAACCTAAAAGTTGCGTTAGGCTCTCGTTACAATCACGAGGATTGTGCCGATGTAAATAATGCCCCTGTCATTGCATAATCTACTCTTCTAATTTATTTTTCGAGGCATCTTAAATACGGTATTCAAACAAGACACTAATTACGCGTCAAAAAGAGAAAATCAAACAGTTCATGCATACCTGATTCAAATCGATTTAGTATTGCATTATATTATAATGATTTGGTTTGGTTTTTATACCTGGTAAATGTAAAGGATCTTTTTGTGTTTTTGACCTTTGGTCTCGAAAGTAATGGTTTTAAAATAAAAATGTATTTGTGCAAAAACTTTAATGTATTTCACAATGCTATCACGGTCTGTTCAGGATTGTAACAAGCATAAAAATATTATCAATATTTTATTACTGTTAAATAAATTTTTTTAATGAAAGCAAGTCTTTAATTAATGATGATGTCCTGGAAAGAAGATAAGTAAAAGAAAAAAATAAAAGCAAAAAAAAGTAAAAAAAAGTAGGAGTAATCACCTGTGAAGTATCTCTTGATCAGTCTTTTAAGAAACAGCTTTTTGGTGGTATATTAGTAGAGTGGTCCAAAAATGCATTGGAAATTTTATTTTTGAATTTCCATACATATCACCCCGAATTTATTCAAATCTACAAAAAAATTAATGCGTTTTTTCAAACGGATATATAGAGGTTCCGGAATACCCATGATGTTTCCAAAATATTTCTCATAAGGAAAAAATACGTTTTTTGTAAATTCTATTAAAAATTGTCAATCATAGGTAAATCGATTTGAAACTCAGTATTTTGCATCACAATCAACCATGAGATACAAATCCAAAATTATTTTTTTAATATCAACCCCATAAGCCTATTTTAATGGGTGCCAAAAAAACTCCATACATGAGCATTTGGATTTTGCGAGTTTTTGGTGCTAATTATGATTTTTTGGACATTTTTGAAATTAAAATTGTTATTAATAAATAAACTACGACTTTTTCGAATAATTAAATGTTCAGATAAATTTTTCAAATAGTTTATTATTGTTTTTAGCCGTTTCTCTTAGAATAGTGTAAAAAAGTGGCCGTTTTTCCGAATTTTTCAACTTGTTTATTTTTTTTTGTTAAAGCAAGACAATAGAAAATCAATTTTGACAGAAATAATCGTTTAAATCATTTATTATTATTTATAGCAATATTCTTTCAAAATAATGCTAGAAATTTGCAGTTTTTTAAAAATTGTTTACTTTTTTTCATCTTTCAATAATAGTGAGGTAGTAATTGATTCAAGTTAAAAAACATTATTGTTTAAACTATTTATTATTATTTTTAATAATATTTTCTTTGAATAATTTTACAAAGCTTTGATTTTTTCTGAAATTTTTAACTTTTTGTCCACTTTACAGTCAGAGTGTCGCAATAATTAGTAAAATTTAACGAACCTAATTATTTAAAGGAATTATTCATGGTTGAAAATATCTTTTTCTATAGAAATGCTAAAGCCAATTTAATGATAATAATTATTTAAACAAATCATCATCGTCTTAAATTATGTTCTTCTATATTAATGCTTGATATTTGCAATATGTTACTTTTTATTAGAATAAGCAATTATAAATCAAATGTTAAACACTGAACAATTTTGAACTAAATTATTTAAAATATAAGACCTTTAATCGTTAATATTTCAGAGTGTTAAATTCAATCTTTGAAGTTTACAATTTTAATTGTTCTTTTTAATCCATTTTTAATATTTAAGTAATATTATAGAACTTTTGTGCGTAAATAACAGTTAAAATTTAGTGAATTTAAGAGAAATTTACATTTGGAAAAGTGAAAAAATAAATTTAGATTTTTGAACAGTTCAAAATAAAATTGTGTAGCTTAATAAGGACTTTCAAATGTTTTAAGAAAATAAAAAAAATTTTCTTAAGTTTGATAGGAGAATTTAGAGTGATCTCTTATTTTTAAAAGTTGATTTTAAGAGAATATTCAAAAAGATTAAAAAAAAAATAAAATTTTGAATGATAAATGACAATTGAATAATTGTTAATTTGGAAAATGGTCGAATAAGTTTAAAACATATTCAGAAGTTATGAAAAAATTTAAAAATAATTTCAAACCTGAAAAAAATTCAAAACATTTAGAACACAATATAAAGTATTGAAGACTTAAAATAAAACTTTAAAGCTTTCTAAGGATCTTTAAATGCTTTGAAAAACGATTTTTTTCTATAAAGTTTTCTGGTAAAATTTAAAATTATGTTCTATTTTAAATAATTAATACTAAGAGACTATTGAGAAAGATTT
The DNA here is from genome assembly GCA_032357855.1 of Amphibolips quercusostensackenii. Classification (NCBI taxonomy): domain Eukaryota; kingdom Metazoa; phylum Arthropoda; class Insecta; order Hymenoptera; family Cynipidae; genus Amphibolips; species Amphibolips quercusostensackenii. The sequence goes on along the minus strand of JAUELO010000231.1, from coordinate 1,996,900 downwards.
TAAAACAAATTTTTAATAATACATGAAAATTAAACAATTATTGATTTGGAAAATAATAAAATGAGGTAAAAATATGTTTAAGGGTTTCAAAAAGATTACAAAATTATTTTAAATGTGAAAAGATTTTAGAACATTTAAAACATAATGTAGATTTTTAATTTAAATGTTTTGAGAAAATAAAAAAAAAATTTCTAAGTTTGCGAGAAAAATTATAAGTGGTTTTTTATTTTAAAAAATTGATTCAAAGAGAATATTTGAAGACATAAAAAAAATTTAATAATAAATTAAAATTGAACAATTATTAAGTTAGAAAACTATCGAGTGAGTTTGAAATATATTAAGAAGTTTTAAAAAAATTGAAAAATAATCGAAAACGCGAAAAGATTTTAAAATACTTAAAAAACAATGTAGATTTCTGAAAATGTCTAACAAAAAATTTCCAAGCTTTTTTAGCATTTTAAAAGGTTTTAAATGAATAAAAAATTTGTATTAAAATTCGTACAATAAGTAATAATTAGTTTTTTTTGTTGACAAATTTATTTTAAAAAAATATTTAATGAGAATTGAAATTTGTTTAAAAATAATCTGAATGCTTTCACGTTGATCTTTTTGCTTTTGCAAAATTTTAAAAAAATTGTAGGAAAAGTTCGAGTTTCAAGATAATAAAATTATTATTAAATTCCTGGAAAATTTTAAAACATTTTTTTCAAAGAAATTTGTAAAAGAACATTTAAAAATATTTTATAACAAATTTCAATTTTTAAAGTAATGTTTTTATCTTGAAATTTCTCAAAATAATATAATTTTTTAACTTAATAAATTCTTTAAATCATTCTTCAATTTACAACTTTGAAAATGATAGCGTGGATTTCTATTTTTTTTAAATATTTTTACTCTACAATGTACAGGAGTTGAAATTTCTCATTTCAACTACTTTTTGAAAAAAACTTTTCAATTGAAAAGTTTCAAAAGCTTTCATTTCATGCGCGAAAATTATCAGTTTAAATTAACATTTTTTAAAGCTTAAATTCAAAAAGTTTAAAATTTAAAAGTATTTTACTTTTGATTGTTTCAATTTGTGGCTTAGTTTTCATAAGTTCAAATGGAAAAATGATTATCTTCAAGAATTTAATCTTTTAATTTCAATTAAATAATTTTTAGTTAAAAAGAATAATTAAACAAAATTATTGCATTATAAACAAATTTATGCAGAAATGTTATTGCTTGGGATTGACAATGTTTAGCTAATTTAAATTAATACATTTTAAATAAAAAGTGAGAGAAATGTTTCTTTATCACCATTAAATTAGAAAATATGCTTTTTGGTGATTGTCTTAACAATTTTTATAAACAATTTCACAGTTTAGCGACTTTTCAATCAATAGGTTCAACTTTTATTTACAGAATCAACTAAGTATGAGTTTCTGATGTCTCTTGACTATGATATTTTGCAAATTGACAAAAATTATTGATTATTTAAACAATCTTCAAATACAAATTCACAGTTTGGCGATTTTTTACTAAATAGACTCAATTTTTGTGTACGGGATAATTCTGCAATAAAATTTTAGCCTATACATTGGAAAATAGTTGCAATGTGAATTTGTTTATAAAAATTGTTTAAATTATAAATAACTGTTATCAATTTGCAAAGTATCATAGCAAAGAGTCATCAAAAAGTCATCCCTAGTTGATCCCATAAACAAAATTTAAGCCTTTTATTCGAAAAATCTGCAAACTGTAAATTTGTTTATAAAAAATGTTTAAAAAATTACCAAAAAGCATCTATTATTAATTAATGGTAATAAAACACTCATTTCTCTCACATTTTATGCAAAATCAAATTAATTTCAATGAGCTAAACATTGCAAATCCCAAAAAATGACTTTTTTTCATTAATTTGTTTATAAAACAATACTTTTTTTTAAATAAGTCAAAGCAACTGGTAATTATTTCCATGTAATTGTTACATTCTTTTAATATTTTATTTCATTATTCTGAATGTCTTAAATGAAATAGCGCTTAGAAAAAGTTGAAGGAAATGTCAACTTTGTTGTCAAATAACAAATTTTTAAACAATTAAAAAAAATCTGATCACTTAAGCATTGAATATCTAATTACTCAAAAATTTAAAACTTAAAAAGCTTTTATAAAAAAAAAATTTAATCAGATGAATAGTGTATGCTAAAAATTTATTTGTCCACAGGTACTTTTTTGGACCAATGTGCGGCTCTGTCCCTCTTTACCCTACTTTGCTCTAATTTTGTTTGTAATTTATTGTATTTATTTAAAGATTTTGTAAAAAAAGTTTCAGTTTTGTGCAATTTTTTGTACAAATTTTTTTACCAGGGGATAACTAATTTATCTATAAATCTCAACTTAGTTTCTATTAATATAATTTGGAATCTTTTTGCTGATTGCAGAATTTGTGGCAAGGTGGCAACTCGACTGAGGTGAAAGGACCAATTAATATAGTTCACCGATTTGTCGACATGACAAAACAGAAGGTCAATTTTTACAACGAGACCTCCAAGAAGGTCGAGGAGGTACGTCTATCGCAACTAGCAAGTGCCATTTTTCCCAAACTTTCTAAACATTCCGAGATTTGAATGCACGGATAAGAAATAATCGGTTCAAAGAAAAAAAAATTAAACCTCAATTTTTAAATAAAAAAAAACTTATTCATTCGCGGAAGAAACGTCATCACGGATATAAATTTGTGGATTTAGTTTCAACAACAGAGATAAAAATCGTAGGATTTATTAATCTATATCCGCTCTATTTTTTTTTGTCGTTGTCCACCTACTCATTATTTCAAGGTCTATACTCAAATCTTACATCACAATTTATTTTCACGTGAAGTGATTTATTACAATTTAAGTGAGTCTTTTCAGGATGTAATTAACGTGAGAAAAAGGACACAATGATAAATTAATTATAGTAGCGTAAGTTGGGGCAAGCGGCGCATATGGGGAAAGCGGCGCATCCTTGATTTTGCATTTCTGAATTGGATATTTTTTTATTTTTGGAAAAATATATATATATAGATACTCGCTACTAAAAATTGTCTAATTTTTAATTTAAAAAGTATGGAAAAAGCTATAGTGTATTTTAAAAACAGGATTAAGAGTGCGCCGCTTTGCCCCGGTTGCGGTAATCTTCAAATTCATTATTATACTTTTTTTTACTTTTACTCTGATTTTTGTAAATAGAAACCAATTAAAGCTGCAGAATAATTTTTTATTTTAAATTCATAAAATTAAATAAATTTTAATTTTAAATTTTCAAAATTCAATCGCCATTTATTTTTAAAATTGATAAATTCCAAAAAAAGGTATTCAAAACTGCATAATTTTCTTTGTACACACAAAATATCAAAGATTCTTCAACTGAAGATATCTAAAATTAAACAATTTTTAATTACAAATCTTTGGAATTAAACAATTATAAATTGCAAATCTTCAAAATTGAAAAAGTTTAAATTGTGAATCTCCAGCATTAAACGATTCCAACAAAAATTTAACATTGCATGCTTGTGAAATTTAAATTTTGAAAATTTAATAATTCTTTATTCTATATTTTTCAAATTTAAAAATTTTCTTTTGGAACTCAAGGGTTTTTGATTTAAAAAATTTTCAATTAAACATTATGCAAGTTTTAAGTTTTAAAGTTGAAAATACTGTGAATTTGGAGATTTACATTTAGAATTTTTCTTTAATTTAGAAGATTTAGAATGGAAAGCGTGATTTTTCGTTCTCAAAATTATCAAAACTCAGGATTTTTTTTGCCTTTCTAAAATTGAAGAGTCCTCAATTGTGACTCTCCAAAATTGAAAATCTTTAAAATTGATAAATTTTCAATTTCGAATACTTAGAATTAAAAATTAGATAAGTTTTGAGCCTTAAAATTTAAATTCTCTGCTTTTGATGCTTTGCTTTCAATTTTTTTTTCAATTCAGAAAATTGAAAATTGAAAATCTGTCTTTTGATTTTCGAAATCATGCAAGTTTAGCAATCTTTACTTTTAAATCTTTAAAACATAAGAATTTTATTTGTGAACCTTCAAAATTAAACTAGAACAAAAAAAGTTCAAAATTACATATCTTTAAAACATGAATCTTGAAAATTGTAAAATTTACAATTCTATATATATATATTTAAAATTCAAGAATTTCCCATTATTACTTTTCAAAATTGTAGAACTTCAAGTTGCGAATCTCAAAAATTAACAAGTTTTTAATTTCAAAAATTTACAATTGAAAATAATGCAATTGCAAATTTCACAATTTAAATTTCTGGAATTTTTAGGCTTTACTTTCAATATTTCTTTAATTTAAAAGATTTAGAATTCAAAACCTGTCTATTTTAAAAATTATCAAAATTAAATAATTTTTATTTATGTATATTTCAAATTCAAGGGTTTTTAATTGAAAATCTCTAAAATCAAAGTATGAAAAAAACCGATCAAAATTACGTACATTAAAAATATTAATCTTAATAATTAAATGTTTTTTAATTTTTTATTTTTTAAAATTGAAATATCCAAAAAAATGCATTCAATTTAGCATGATATTATATTATGCACATATAACAATGAAAAAGATATCATTGCAAATATTTAACATTAAATAATTTTAAATTGCAAATTTTTTAAATAAACAAATTTTTCACTGTAAATCTTAAAAATTGATCTTAAAAGAACGTTCAAAATTATATATCTTTCATAAAATAATCTTGAACATTAATTAATTTGCAATTCTATACTTTTAACATTAAAATACTTTGAATAGTAATTCAAAAATTAAAAATTTTTTAAATTCAAAAATAAAAATTGTGCAATTTTTAGGTTCTGCAATTGAAAATGCTGTAAATTCAAAGACTTAAAATTTTAAAAAAATAAAATACTTTCTTCAATTTCCAGGATTAGGAATTCTTATTTTCGAATTTTAAGAATTTAAATGTTTTTGATTTAAACTCTTTAAAATTGAAGAACTGTAAATTGCAAATATCTAAAATTGATAACTTCTTAATTTAGAAAAATTGCAGTTGAAAGTTAGGCATGTTTTAAGTTTCAAAACTGAAAATACTGTAATTTTAATGCTTTGCATTTAAAATTCCTTCCATTTGGACAATTCAAAATGGAAATCAGTCTTCTAATTTTCAAATTCATCAAAATTTAAAAATCTTTATTCTTACATCTTCAAAATTAAAAAGATTTGAATTCTATATCTTCAAAATTAAATTATGAAAAAACCTTCAAAATATCCATCTCAAAAATTGCATAATTTACAATTCTATATTTCTAAAATTCAAGAATTTTTAGTTGTAAATCTTGAAGGATGTGGAACTTTAAATTTAAAAATCTCTTAAATTGAAGAGTTTTTAATTGTGAAAATTTACAATCAAAAATTATGTAAGCTCGAATTTTCAATTCAAAATTCTGCAATTTTGATACTTTAGTTTCGAAATTTCCTAAGTTTGCAAAATCTTAAATAAAAACCTGTCTCCTTTTTTAAAATTACCAAAATAAAATTTTTTTGTTTATGCATGTAGAAAATTAAAGAATTTTTAATAGTGAGTCTTCAAAATTAAAATATTTTACAAAAAAGTTAAAAATTGCATAACTTTACCATATAAATCTTGATAATTAAATAATTTGCGAATCTATATTTTTAAAATTGAAGAATTTTTAATTGTTTCTCTTTAAAATTATAGAATTTTTAATTAATAATTTTTTTTAATTGAAGAGTTTTTAATTTGAAAAACATACAATTGAAAATTTGCAAGCTTAAATTTTACAATTTGAAATTCTGTAATTTTTATGCTTTACTTTTGAAATTTTTTTAATTTTCGAGATTCGTAATTGAAAACCTGTCTCCTTTTTTTAGGTCTCCAAAATGTCAGAACTTTTGTCTGAAGAGTTTTCAATTGTAAACCTTCAAAATTGAAATGTTCCAAAAAATGTTAAAAATTGCATACCCTTAAAATAAATCTTAATGATTTAATAATTTAACAATCTATATTTTCAAAATTGAAGAATTTTCAGTTGTTAATCTTCAAGCTTGCAGAACTTCAAATTTTGAAGCTTTAAAATTAAAGAGTTTCGAATTTGAAAAATTCAAAATGAGCAATTGTGCAAGTTTTAAGGTTTACAATTTAAGAAGTTGAACTATTAAAAAAAATATTCCAAATATTTAAAATATGAATCTTGAAAATTAAATAACTTTTAAATTTATACTTTCAAAGATTTTTCAATTGTACCTAATCCAAATTACAGAATTTTAATTATTTAAATTTTGATGATTAACATTCAAAATTTCTACAATTTGGTTTATTTTTGATTGAAAACTTGACTTTTTATTTCCAAATTCATAAAATTCATCAATATTGAAAAATTATTACTTATACATATTTAAAAATAAAAAGGTTTTCATAGTAAGTCATCTAAATTCAAGAATTCTCAATAACAAATCGTAAACATTAAAAAATTTAGAATTATTGTGAATTTAAAAAAAGGTAAATCTTTAAAATTGAGTTGTTTCTAATTTTGACCATTCACTACCAAACATATCTGTAATTTAAATTACAAGCATTTGAAACTTCTACAATTGAAAAAAAATTTTAATTGAAAAATTTGTCTTTTGATATTCAAAATCATCAAATATATTAAAATTTAAAAAATTTGTATTTAATAATATTTAAAATTTGTATTTGATAATCTTAAAAATTTAAGAGTTTTCAATTGGAATCTTTAAAATTTAAGAATTTAAAAATGCAAATCGTGAATATGTTACAATTAGCAGTCATAGATTTTTAAAGTTGAGCAATTAAAAAAAAAAGTTAAAAATATAAATTCTGAAAATTAAATTATTTGTGATAATATGTTTGAAAAGAATTTTTAATTGTACCTATTTCAAATTTCAGAATTTTATTGATTTTAATTTTAATGATTTACATTCGAAATTTCTACAATTTGAACGTTTTTTAATGGAATACTTGACTCTTTATTTCTAAAATAATAAAAATCATCAACATTTAAGAATTTAAAATTAAAAATCATAAACATTAAAGATTTTACAATTATCGTAAGGTTTAAAAATTGTCGAATTTTAAAATTGAATTGTTTTTAATTTTGACAAATAAACACTAAATATATTTGTAATTTTAATTATTAACATTCGAAATTATCAAAATCATCAAAACTGAGAAAAAATGTATACATTTTGAACATTTAAGAGTTTTTATTTGCAACTTTATAAAGTTAAACAAATTTAAATTGCTCATTTTTTAAATTAAAGAGTTAAAAAAATTGAAAATTTAGAATAAAAAATTATGCAAGTTTTCAGTTTGAATATTTTAAATTTTCTAATTCTTATGCTTTACATTCAAAATTTCTTTAATTAAAAAGATTTAAGATAGAAAATTTTACTTTTGATATTCAAAATTACTTAAATTTAAGAATTTTTATTCACACATTCTCAAAAAAGCAAAGTTCTTAATTTTGGTAATTAAAAATCAAAAATTATGCAAGTTTTAAACTTTAATTGTTGAAAATTTTATTTGAATTAAAAAAATTTGAGACCATAAAAACGTTCTCTATTACCTTCTAAGTGATTTCCCAATCTTTTAACTTGATATCCCAATTCGTGCGGACATGACTCCTTTGAAAAAAATTTTTGCTAAGAATAGAATCAGGAAAGTATTACATGGCCTTTGAATAAGAGTAAAATTGCATAAAAGCTGTCTTTGTCATTTTAATATTTGCTTTAATTAATTAATATTATAATGATAATATATAATATAAATAATGGTATATAATATAATTAACATAAAAAAAAAAAATAATAATAATAATTTCCCCTTACTTCCCTTTTGTTTTAATTAATGAATATTAATTTTACGTAAATAAATAAAAAAATCGGATCCTAAACCTTGCGGTTTGGAGTCTGTTTTAGATTCGTTGTGGGTGGAGTTAAAGCCTTTGACCGCAGGAATGCTGAGAAATACAATACAACTGAAATATCATAGTATATGTAATATCGAATCATATCATTTCACCTTGTAGGTGGAAGGTTGCCTCCCGGCAATGGGATATAGTTTCGCTGCCGGCACTACTGATGGTCCGGGAGTAAACTCCTTCGAACAAGGTACTACGACCTCTAATCCATTCTGGAACGCAGTGAGAAATTTCATAGCTGCTCCAACAAAGGAGGATATCCGCTGTCATGGCATAAAGCCTATTCTACTAGCTACTGGAAGGGTAAGAAAAAATTTAGAACCCCCTTCC
>JAUELO010000231.1:1932279-1944669 GCA_032357855.1 Amphibolips quercusostensackenii | reverse complement strand
CAATAATTTAAAATTCTAATTAAAGTAAAATAATTTATTTTATTTAATTAACAGTTAAGACACTATAAGCCTTGATAAAAAAAATTAGGATGAATTATTTATATATTTTTTATATACTATTACATATATTTATATATTTCTTATTTTCAAAAACTTTTAGTTTGAGATAAAAATTAATTTATATTCTGATGTTTTTAATATGTGTTCAGAAAAAAATTAAACAGAGATTAATACATTATTCTGTCTAATAAAATTAGTTGGTACCCGTAACAAAAAATTTACCGGTACCGACAATAAGATTTCTGAAAAAATTTTAAATAATGTAAGCTTTTTTTAAAAAGACTACTTTTCAGCTTCAAAGATTTCAATATATATGTTGAAAAAGAATATTACAGATTTTAAATCAAATTTGTTAAATTATGCAAGATTCGATATTACAACAATAAAAAATCTTTTAGAAAAATTTTAAAATATAAAAAAAAATTCAGTTTAAAATTTGTAAAGTTTTCCAAGAATTATTATCAAAATGTAAATTTTTGGAAAATTTGAAATAAAATTTTGAAAGTTGTAAAGAAATCATTTATTTTGAGTTTCCACAGAAAATTTTGCTTGATTTATTTATTTTGAAAAATTATTATTTTTGTAATTATTTTAAAAATTAATTTCTTTATTTTTTGTTCAAGAATGTAGAAGATTTTAAAGCACTGTTTTGTAGTTTCGCAAGATTACCGAATGTAAAAGAAAAATTCGAATAGGCTTAGGAGATATTGAGAAGTTTTAAAAAGATTCAAAAATAATTTTAAACAGGCAAAAACCAACAGATTCCAAACAAAATGCAAATTTTTTAAGATATATAACAAAAAATTTAGATTTTTTTTAGGGATTTTGAAAGGTTTCAAGAGATTAAAAATTTTTAAAATTATTTTTGAGAAAATTTTTAATTATGTTTATATTTACTAAAATTTATTTTAAAACATTCTAAAAGATTTCGAAAATTTTATGAAAATAATCTTGAAAACATTAAGTCAATTCTTTTAATTTTACAGATTTTTTTAAAAATTTGATAAAAAATTTGTATAATTCAAAAATATTTTTGAAAGTTTTTCAAAATTGTCAAAAATAATATAAAATTAAAAACGATTTTAAAAAACTTCAAAAAAAATAGTAATGGCAATCATCAAAAAATGATGATGAAAAAATATGCTAACTGTATTCACAAAATATTCAATTTCGGAAAAAATTTCACCGAAAATTGGTTATTTTAAACAGAAACAATTAAATTTGAAAAAATTAGAAATCGAATAATTTTTTTTTGATATTTTAGTGTTTTTTGTCAAAAATTTTTAATTTTCAACATTTATTAAGTTTTAGTGTAGATTTACAATGCTCATATAATTTTAGGTTATGTTGTAGTTTTATACTGGAAATCGATATTCATTAGAAATTATCATTGAGTTTTAAAGATAATTAAACATTTTTTGACACTTTTGGATTATGTTATTGTTTTTCATCGAAAATTTGTATTTTAAATAAAAAAATTATATTTTAAAGAAGATTCACATTTTTAAAGCAATTTTATGTTATGTTATTGTTTTAAGTCAGAAATTAGTACTTTATGTAAAAAAATTAAATTTCAAAGAAGATAGAATTTTTTGTACAATCGAATATGATGCTAGATGTTTTCACCGGAAATTTGTATAGATTTTAGAGATTTTTAATTTCTAAACAAATTAAAGTTATGTTAACGTATTTTGCCGAAAATTTGTTGTTCTAAGCACAAATAATTAAATTTTTAAGAAAATTTACAATTTTGAATTTATAATTTTGGGTTATGTGGGTACTTTATTCTGAAAATCAATATATTTTTAATTAAAATTTTTTGAAAATTATAGACTTACAATTTTCAACCAATTTTAGGTTATATTAACATTTTTCACAGGACTTTATGATTTGAAATATCAAAAACATTAGGTCTCATAGAGAATTTACAATTTTAAACTAATTTTATTTTACTGTTTACCTTCCCAAATTGGTATTTTCAATAAAATATTAGATTTGAAACAATATTTACACTGTTTTAACGATAATATGTAATCTGAAGTTTTTTTATCCGGAATCGGTTATTAAAAGCCAAAATCATCAGATTAAAAAAAAAAAAATTGATAATTTTAAAAAATTTGAATTTGAATTTAGGATATTAATTTTCATCAATTTCGAAAATTGTTGTCGTCGATTTTCTCTTATATTATTTGCATAATAGATACTATAAATTATAATAATCGACATTTAACTTTTTGGGAAAATTACATTTTTGAAATAAACACAATTTTCGAAGACAGTAGGTCAAATTATTAAATGACAAAATTATTATAAAGATATCGGTTATTCTGAAAAATTTGTGAAATTTAAAAAAAAATTATTTTTATTATATTATAATTATTATTGCTATTATAACTTATTAAAAATTATAAAATACAGATCATTGTTTTAGGTTTAAGAGTGCTTAAAAGTTTGTCATTGTTTAATTTTAGGTGTGTTCATTATTTAATTAATTAATATATTTAAATAATTATTTTGTTACAGTGGCAGTGGTCGTGGCGTTCTTCATTTGTTGGGCACCATTTCACGTACAGAGGCTAATTGCCATTTACGGTACCAATTCCGAGGACCACATGAGTTCGAAGGGACCCATGGAGGAGTTTCTCTACCTTCTTTTCACTTATCTCTCTGGAGTTCTCTACTACGTATCAACGACAATCAACCCAATTCTCTACAACATCATGTCTAACAAATTCCGAGAAGCTTTTATGGTGAGTCATACAGATAAATATTATAGGCTCCTAAAAACACGCAAAGTTTGTGCAAAGTTGCTACGAAGTTGATGCAATGTTGGTGCAAAGTTGAAGCAAAGTTGATGCAAAGTTGTTGCAAAGTTGCTGAAAAGTTGCTACAATGTTTATGCAATGTTGCTGCAAAGTTGATGCAAAGCTGCTGCAAAGTTGAAGCAAGGTTAGCGCAAGGTTGTTCAAAGTTGATGCAATGTTGGTGCAAAGTTGCTACAAAATTGCTATAAAGTTGCTACAAAGTTGATGCAATGTTGGTGCAAAGTTGATGCAGAGTTGCTACAAAGTTGCTGCAAAGTTGCTACAATGTTGATGCAATGTTGGTGCAAAGTTGATGCAAACCTACTGCAAAGTTGATGCAAGGTTAGCGCAAAGTTGATGCAAGGTTGTTTCAAAGTTGATGCAATGTTGGTGCAACGCTGCAGCAACATTTCCCTGCATTATTTGATGTTTGCTCCTTTGTTACTTTTTTCCTTTTTTTTTCTTTTCTCTTCACTTTTATGCCATTAGCATTCCGCTAATGATGCTCGCACGATTAATAGTTTACACTACATATTTTAGCGATCGATAATGACAATATGCTCCGCTTTTATCACGAGCAAAAGCACGTTTTTTGTATTCTAGAAAATAATTGAATAGCTCAGACAAAATGAGGCCACTGCCTTTATTATTAATTGCCTCGCTGTTTTTCTCTGTTAAGTAAAATCAATTAAAAATAATAAACAAATGAAAGGGAGCAAAGGTAAGAAAATAATTATGCAAATATGTAAAAGTGTTTATTAATTTTATTAGTAGGAAAGTACTAATGCTTATAGTTTTTTACTAATTTAAATAGCGCCCTGAGGGGTTCTGAATGCAACACTGATTATTATCTTTCAGTCTTCAAAATAAAGTTAAATCAGGGATGAAGAAGAAACATAAAAAAAACAAACGCGAATCAGGGTTAAGAATCTACAGAAACCGAAAAGGCGAATGTATTTTTGAAATAGGATAAACGAACTTATAAATCAGTCAACTTAAAAGGCGCTGATTAACAATAAAAATATAGAGGGCGCATCGACTATGATTTGAAATGTCATTGTTTAGAGTGCGACTGAAGTGTGTGGTACTGCGGTTGTAGAAAAAATGTCTGGTGATTCATGGTGGGATGATTAAATCAAAAGAGCAAGAAAAAAAGAAAGCTGCGAATAAAAAAAAGTTGAACATCACAGACCTTAGCGACAAGAAAGTGCAAATAGATTTTTAAAATACAATATACAAACGCATGAATAGGACAACTTAGGAGGCGCTGATACGCCATAAAGATAATGAGGTCACTTGAACGATGTTTTGGGATATAATTGTTAGAAGTGTGACTAAAGTGTGTGGTAATGCGCTTGTAGAATGAATGTCTGGTGATTCGTGGTAAATTAATAAAATTAAAGCTGCAAGAAAAAAAATGAAGGCTGCGTATTGAAGAAAGTTAAAAATCACAAAATCTAGCGTTTAGAAGAGAAAAGGACTTTAAGAAAATTACAGGCACAAAAAAAGGAAAGTGAAACTACCAGTGAAAGAAAGTAAAGATAAAATCAAAACAGAAGAAGAGAAGAAAAGTGCAAAACAATTTTGAAGCAAGCAAAAAACTGTTTTATAAATAGGCGTTTAACAATATGAAGGGAGGTAAAAGTACAAAGTTAGTCAGCATAAGAAAAAGCAAGGGTGAAATGTTATAAGCCTTAAAGGTGTTTTTTTTCTATAAAAACATTTTAGTTAACCTAACTTCTTTTATAAACGCTTTCCCAATTTCTTTGAAAATATTGACTTATTTTATGAAGAAATTGAATCCACAGAAACCAGAAGTGCGAATAGATTTTTAAAACAGAATGAACGTACGTATAGATCAGTTAACAGTGCGACTGTAGTGTGTGGTGCTGCGGTTGTAAAAAGAATGTCTGGTGATGTGTGATGGAATGATAAAGTTAAAGCAGCAAGAAGGAAAGGAAAGCTGCGTATAAAAGATATTAAAATATCACACGCCTCAACGATAAGGAGAGAAATAACCTTGAAAATTATGACAGACACAAAAAGAGAAAAGTAAGACTACTAGTGAAAGAAAGTCAAGATAATATCAGAACCGCAAAAATGAAAATTCAAACTGATTTTAAAGAGAGTAAAAGACTGGCTTATGAATATGCGTTAAGCAATATGAAGGGAGCTAAAAGTGCACAGTGTCTCAGCATGAGAAATAGCAAGTGCTGAATGCTATAAGCCTCGAAGATGCTTCATTTTTCAAACAAAAAAAAACATTTTAGTCACTCTAACTTTTTCTGTAGACGCTTTCCCAATTTCTTTAAGTCTATTTACTTATTTAAAAAAAAAAGAATTTACAGAAGCTGAAAGTGCGATTAGATTTTTAAAACAGGATAAAAAACGTATAGATGAGGCAACTTGGAAGGCGCTAATAAACGACACAGATATAGAGGGCGCATTGACTATGATCCTAAATGTCATTGTTGTGAGCGCGACTGAAGTGTGCGGTACTGCGGATTTAGAAGCAATGTCTGGTGATGCGTGGTGGAATGATTGAATTGCAGTAGCAAGTAAAAAAAAGAAAGCAGCGTATAAAAGAAAGTGGAACATCACAATCCTTAGCGATGAGGAGAAAAATAGACTTGAAAATGATTGCAGGCACAAAAAGAGAAAAGTGAAACTACTAGTAAAACAAAGTGAAGATGAAATAAAAACAGAAGAATAGAAAAAAATGCAAAACGATTCTGAATGTAGCAAAACACTGTTTTTTAAATGGGCCTAGAGCAATATGAATGGAGGTAAAAGTACAGAGTCAGTCAGCATGAAAAATAGACTAACTTTTATAGGCACTTTCCGAGTTCCCTTCAAACTATCTACTTGTTCTTCAATATTCAACTAAAACTTACTAATTTCTAATAAACCTAACAGACAGAAAATAATATCAATAACCAAAATCATTAAACTTGCGACAAATTAAAACCAGAATTCACTTATTCACGAACAAGGGAGAGGTGTGCTTCCAATTTAAGTACCTTTTCGAACTGCGCATGCGTCACATCGAAAACTGAATTGCCTATCGTTAAAGCGTTTATTCAAAATAATTAAATGTACAAAAAAAATGTTTGCAGCAAATAATACTTGTGAAATTATTTAAAATGATTATTTAATCACAAAATAGATTTATAAAGTGAAAGGTGAAACAATTATTTGATTTTACACCTCAGAAATAAATAATTAATTAGAATTTAAAGAAAGAAATACCTTTTTTATCACACATATGAAGTTGAGATAATTTCTAATATCTTTATGTACTTCACAATTATTATTTGTTGAAAACAATTGTAAGCTACTTTTGCGGTTAAAAAGTGTACCATTATATTTTTGTTCTCGGATTCATCTTGTTAAGTTAAAAATTTTATGATCTGGTTAAAAATGTTATTATTTTGTTAAATATTCAACTATTTTATTAAAAAGTCATCTTCTTGAATCAGGGATTCATCTGAATGGTAAAAAAATAAATATCATTCTTAAAAATTCATTTGTTTGTAGATTCATCTCCTTGGTTGAGAAATTTAACTATTCTATTTTTAGAAAATTGAGTTTCTGAGTTGAAAATCTTCTTATGGGTTGAATTCTTTTGCTGAAAATTAATTTTTGTTCAAGATTAATCACTTTCGTGATGCTCGCACGATTAATAGTTTACACTACATATTTTAGCGATCGATAATGACAATATGCGCCGCTTTTACCACGAGCAAAAGCACGTGTTTTGTATCTTGTTGAAAATTTGTCTTTTTTTAATCGAAAATTAATCTTCTTTAAAAAATTCATCTTTTCAGTTTGGTAAAAAAATAATCAATTTGGTTAAACATTAACTTTTTGTTAAAAAATTTTATGAAAATTCAACTTTTTAGTTTAATATTTGATTTAATCATATTTTTGGGTAAAAATTCAACTGTTTTGTGAATAATTCGTCCTGTTGGGCTAAGAATTTAACCAATTTTTATAATTTAATTCATTCTTTTGTCTTAAAAATTCAATTTTGTTTAAAATTAATGTATTTTTTGAAAACTCGTCTTTTTGGTTAACAATTGAACTTTTAAATAAAAAATTTATATTTTTTCGTTAACAACTCAACTACATGGTTAAAAGTTAAACAAGTTTGTTAAAAATTCATATTTTTCAAGAATTACCTATTTTTTTTTAATTTAAAAATTCAATTTTTAGAAAATTTATTATCCCAGGCAAAAAAGTATCTTCTAGGCTAAACTCTTTTATTAAAAATTTATTCATTTTTTAATTTATAATTTCAGTTGGAAATACATC
Source organism: Amphibolips quercusostensackenii (assembly GCA_032357855.1). Classification (NCBI taxonomy): domain Eukaryota; kingdom Metazoa; phylum Arthropoda; class Insecta; order Hymenoptera; family Cynipidae; genus Amphibolips; species Amphibolips quercusostensackenii. Next base: position 1,937,491 of record JAUELO010000231.1, on the reverse strand, counting down.
TCTGATTGAAAAATTAATTATTTTAACAAAAAATTCGATTTTTTTGGTTAAAAATTAATTTTTTTTACTGAAAAAATAACTATGATATCCTTGATTAAAATTTTTAATTTTTTTATTGAAAATTGATAATCTTGATAATTAATTAACTTTTCCGGTGGGAGATTCAACTATTTAGTTAAAAATTAATGTGATTCAAGATACACTGGTTTAAAATTGAACTTTTTGGTTAGAAATCCGTTCATTTTTTTGGATAAAAATTAATTTCCTTGTCTAAAAATTTCACTATTCGATTATTGGTTAGAAATTTATCCTGCATATGTTGAAAAATTTACTTTTTGGTAGAATATTCGTGTATTTTGTTAAAAATTTGTCGTTTTAGTTGAAAAATTAATTAGATTTAGTGGGTGACTTTTAAACAAAATAAAATCGATTAAAGGAGAAAAAGGGCGTCTGAACCGTGTTTGTGGAAAATCCATTTAAGTCCATTATCTTCCCATCTTTCAATACTTTTTTCCTAGTGGCCTCCTTATTCAGTTATTTTGTCGAATTCGAATATATACGAGAAACGAGGGATTTTCTTTATAAAGGAAAAATGTTTCAATAAAGTAAGCCTTCTGACATTCCCACAAGACCCACATCTTTATGAAATTTATTTTCTATAGAAGACTGATGGAGCCACCGTTTTGTCATATTCCACCAAACATTGAATTTCTTTCCCAAATTTTTTAATTAGTTTTTTATTTTTCGGAACCTACCGAGAAGTTCACTTGATTGACTAAAAAATTGTTTAAAGTGTTTTTTTAAAATTATAATTATGAAAAAACATTTTGATGAAAATCAAAATAAGAATGTTTATAAATAAATAACAATAGTTTAATCCTAGGTAATTTATCATGCAGTATAATAATCGGTTTTTTAATCAAAATATTTAATCCTTTATTTCTATTATTATTTGTGACTTGCATAGACTCTGAAATCAGTGTCGAGCTATTTTAGTGAAATAACGATTTTATTCTACTTTGAGCTGCCAACAATTTAAATTTGTTTATAAAAATTACATTTTTTATTTTTTTATTTATTTCACATGTAATCCACCGTAATCCACTTTCAATCTCAGCTAATTAAAACAGAATATATGATCCACTTGTAATCCCACATAGTCCACGACACCATTTGACTGTCGGTATTTCTCACGCTGACTAACTCTGTACTACTACTTTCTTTCATAATGAACAAGGCTAATTCCTAAAACAGTTTCTTGATTCTTTTTGAATCGATTTGCATTTTCTTATCTTCTCTTCTAATTTCATCTTTATTTATTTAACTAGTCTTTTTACTCTAATGTTTTTTCTGTGTTATAGTCATATTTAGGTCTAATTCTCTCCTCATCGTTGAAGCTTGCAATGTTCAACTTTTTTTGACACGCTTGCTTCTTTTCGTTAATAGCTACACGGATTTTATCATCCCACCACGCATCACCAGACATTCTTCCTACAATGGCAGTACCACACACTTCAGTCGCACTGCTGGCAATAATATCAAAAAGCATAGTCCATGCTCCCTTTATATCTATATTGCATATTAGCGCCTCCTAAGATACTGTATCTATGCGTTCGCATATCCTATACTGAAAATCTACTTGCACTTCCGGTTGCCGTGAATTCTTAATCTTGATTCGAGTCTCTTTCGTATTTTTGGTTCTCTTCTCCATCCTTGACCTAAGTTCATTTTCAAGACAAGAAGGTAATGACGCGTTTTACTTTCATAACCCCTCATAAAACTTGTATCTTTTACTAGCTCTCTGAGTCTCTCATCCTCTGCACAAGTTGTACAAATGGATTATTTTATACCCAAACCAAGTATTTGTAATAAACAAGCCCTTTTCCAAGCATAAGCTGACTAATTTGTCTCCGTTACCATTTGATTTTTGGTCTAAGAAATTACCTACAGTCAATCCACTTTGTAATCTTTAGTAATCCACCTGCAATCCATAGTAATCCACCTGTAATTCGAGACAATCTACGTAATTCGAATAATCCAAGTAATCCAATGTAACCCTAAATAATGCACTTGCAATCCAGAGTAATATAAGTGACCTTGGTAATCGCAGTATTCCAAGCAATCTTCTTTTTATTTTGTAAAAACCACATAATTCGGCGTAATACATTTGTAATTCCAGAGAATCTGCTTATCATTCCAAATATTATACTTCAAATCCAGCATAATCTACTCATAATATTTACTTTTAATTTAGCATAATCCACTTGTAATTCAAAATTATCTGCTTTTAATTCCAGACAATCCACTTGTAATCCCATGTTATACGCTTGTAATCCTAGATTTTGCGCTTGTAATTTCAGGATATCTAATTGTTATTCCGGGTGATAAATTTTTAATTCGTCGTAATCCACTTTCAGTCGCAGATAATGCATTCTTAATCACAAACAACCCATTTGTAATCCCAAATAATCCACCTGTAATCCCAGGCAATACACTTACGCTCCATAGTAATGTATGAAACCTGGATAACTTCAGTGATCCAAACAAACTTCTTTTAATCTTGGGTGAACCAATTGTAATTTGGCGTAATACTCTTGTAATCCTAGTAAATCCAATATAATTTCAGTTAATCCACTTGTGATCTCAGACAAACCCTTATGGTAATCCCATGCCATTAGTTTGTAATCACGGATTACAAAATCGTAACCCCAGGTACTCCGTTTTTAATATGAGGTAATCCACTTTTATTTTGACTAATCTAGTATAATTCTGGGTCATTCACTTTCAATTCCAGATAATCTGCTCATAATCTTTGTAATCCTAGATAATGAATTAGAAATGCCAGGTTATCTACTCGTCATACCAGGTAATCCAGTTGTAATCCTAAACAACCCCTCATTGTAATCTCATGTTATCTGATTGTAATCCCAAGTTTTATAATTGTATACCAGGCAATTCATAGGTGACCTAATGTAATCCACTTTTCTTTCAAATAATCAAGTATAATTCTGGGTCATGCAATTTTAATTCCAGTTATTCCACTTGTAATCCTAGTTTATCCGCTTTTTATCCCAGATAATGCAACAGCAATCCTAGGTAATCCAATTTTAATCTCAGGTACTCTATCTTCAATAACAGGTATCCCACTTGTAATCCAGAACAATCCCCTTTGGTAATCCCATGTTATCTGCTTGTAATCCCAGGCTATCTAATTGTAATTCCAGGTAGTCTATGTGTAATTCAATATAATCCATTTTTATTTCGATTAATACAGTATGATTATTGGTTATTCACTTTTAATTCTAGTTAATCCACTTGTAATCCTAGTTGATGAAACTGTAATTGCAGATAATGCATAAGTTATTTTAGGTTATCCATTGTTAATCCCAGGTACTCTACTTGTAATACTAGGTTATTTTTTTTGTAGTCTTACACAATCCCCCATAGTAATCCTATGTTATCTGCTTGTAATCCTATGTTATGTTATTGTAGTCCTATCTTATCTTCTTGTAATCCTATCTTATCTGCTTATAATCTCAGGCTATCTCATTGTAATTTCAGGCAATCTATTTGTAATCCAAGCAAATCCACTTTTACATCGACTAAATAAGTATAACTCTAGGTTATTCACTTTTAATTTCACTTAATCCACTTGTGATCCTAGTTTATGCACTTTTAATCTAAGATAATGCGTTAGTTATCCCAGGTAATACACTTTTGATCCCCGTTGCTTAACTTGTAATACCAGGTTATACACTTATAATTTTGAATAATTCACCATGTTAATTTTATTTTATTTGCTTGTAATCCCAAGCTATCTTAATTTTAATCCCAGGCAATCCAAAGTAATCCACTCTTATAGCAAATAATGAAGTATGATTTTATTCACTTATAATTTTATTCAATCCATTTGTTATCCTAGCTCATGAATTTGTAATCCCAGCTTATGTATTTCTAATCCCAGGTGATAGATTATTTATCCCAGGTAATCCACTTTCAATCCCAAGTGCTTTACTTGTAATACTAGGTTATCTACTTGTAATTTCAAATACCCCCTCCCCCATGGTAATCCCATGTAATTTGCTTGAAATCCCAAGCTATCTAATTGTAATCCCGGGCAATCCACATGTAATCTAATGTAATCTTATGTAATCCACTTGTGTTTGGACTAATCCAGTTTGATTCTGGGTCACTACATTCTTGTTCCAGTTAATATAATTGTATTACTAATTAATCTGCTTGTAATCCCAGGTGATACAACAGAACTCTCAGGTAACCCAGTTTTAATCCCAGGCACTCCATTTGTAATACCAGGCTATCCGCTTGTTATCCCAAACAATCCATGATGGTGATTCCATGTTGTTTGCGTGTGATACAAGGCAATTCGTATGTAATACAAGGCAATCCATATGTAATCTAAGGCAATCCATAGGTAATCCAAGCTAATCCATTTTTATTCCGACTAATCAAGTATATTCTAGGTTATTCACTTTTAATTTTAGTTAATCTAATTGTAATCCTAATCAATCCGCTTATACTTCCAGATAATGCATTAGTTATCCCCGGTTATCCACTTTTAATCCCAGGTACTTTACTTTTAATACCAGCTTATCCACTTGTAATCCTAAACAATCCCTAATGGTAATACTACGTTATTTGCTTGTAATCCCAAGCTATCTAATTGTAATCCCAGGCAATCCATATGTCATCTAAGGTAATCCACTTTTATTCTGACTAATTTAGTATAGTTTTATTCACTTTTAGTTTTAGTAATCCACTTGTAATCTCAGCTTATTAACTTGTAATCGTAGATGATGCATTATTATCCCAGGTAATCCACTTTTGATACTAGCTTATCCACGTGTAACCCAAAACAATTTTCAATGATGATCCCATGTTATCTGCTTGTAATCCTAGGTTTTATTATTGTGATCGTAGACAATCCATATGTTATCTAATGTAATCCACTTTTTTCGACCAATCCAATATAATTCTAAATTATTCATTTTAATTTTAGTTAATCCAATTGTTATCATAGTTAATGCGTTTGAAATCTCACATAATTCATTACTGATCCCAGATAATCAACTTGTGATACCAGGTATTCCACTAATAATCCTTCATGTTAATCATATGCAATTTGCTTGTAATCCTAGCCGAACCATATGTAATCCAAGTTAATCCACTATTATTCCGACTAATCTAGTATGAT
>JAUELO010000231.1:1889227-1900556 GCA_032357855.1 Amphibolips quercusostensackenii | reverse complement strand
TTTGCCGCGAGCTTTAAAATCTGTGGATTGGACCGAGCAACTAACGTTACTACAATATTTGACCTAGAGGACGAGACGACTCATATAATTGAAATCGAACTTCACTTACAGGTAAGTTCGTTTGATTTTTCAATTTCACGAATATAACCAAATATTTCAAATAATTCCCAAAGATTTCCGAGGATTTCACAAAAATTTCAATGATTCCCTAAAAATTTTACAGAATCAAAATTTTCGCAAAGATTTCAAAGATTTCACAAAATTTCAAATATTTGACAATGATTTTGAATATTTAACAAAGTATCAATAATTTTACAAATATTACCATATATTTTGAATGATTCCCAAGGGTTTTTAACGATTTTCCAAAGATTTTACAAAAATAAAAATAATTACAAAAATTTTAATGATTCACCAAAGATTACAAAGATTTTGCGAAAGTTCTTAATATTTTACAAGGTTTTTGAATATTTAATGAAGATTTTAATAATTTTACAAAAATTACCAAATATTTCAAATAATGTTCTCAGGTTGCCAAGGATTTCGCAAAAACTTTGATGATTTTCTAAAAATTTCAAAGATTTTACAAAAATGTTAAATATTTTACGAAGATTTTTAATATTTCACAAGGATTTCAATAATGTCACCAATATTACCAAACATTTCAAATAATTCCTAAAGATTTACAAGGATTTGACAAATATTTCAATGATTTTTCAAAGATTTTACAAAGTTTTAAAATATTTACAAAGTTTTTAATGATTTCCCAAAGATTTTAAAGATTTTATAAAAATTTAAAATATTTTACGAAGATTTTAAATATTTTACAAAAATTTCAATAATTTCACGAATACTACTAAATATTTTAAATAATTCCAAAAGGTTTACCAAGTTTCACGAAAATTTAAAATATTTACAAGAATTTCAGTTACTTACCAAAGATTTTAATGATTTTACGAATATTACCAAATATTCTAAATAATTGAAAAAGATTTTCAAAGATTTTACAAAGATTTCAATAATTTTCTAAAAATTGTACAGAGTTGAAAGTTTCGAAAAGATTTTAAAGATTTTACAAAATTTTAAATATGTTACAAAGATATGAAATATTTCACAAAGATTTCAATAATTTCACAAACATTACCTAATATTTCATATAATTCTCAAAGATTCCTAAGGATTTTACAAAAATTTCAATGATTTCCTAAAGATTTTAAAGATTTCAAAAAGTTTTAAAATATTTACAAAGATTTTAATGATTTCAAAAAGATTTCAAAGATTTCACAAAAATGTTAAATATTTCACAAAGATTTTAAATATTTCACGAAAATTTGAATAATTTCACGAATATTACCAAATATTTCAAATAATTCCCAAAGTCTTTCAAGGATTTCACAAAGATTTCAATGATTTTCCAAAGATTACAAAGATTTCACAAAAATTTCAAATATTTCAGAAAGATTTTTAATATTTCACAAAAATTTCAATAATTTCACGAATATTACAAAATATTTAAAATAATTACCAAACATTTTCAAGATTTCACAAAGATTTACTGATTTTATAAATATTTCACAAAGTTTTAATATATTTACAAATATTTTAATGATTTTCTAAAAATTTGGAAGATTTTACGAAAATTAAAAATATTTCACAAAGATTTTTATGACTTCTTAAAGCTTTTAGAGATTTTACAAAAATTTTAAACATTTTACAAAGATTTTTAATATTGCACAAAAATTTCAATAATTTCACGAATATTATCAAATATTTCTAATAATTCTTAAACATTTACAAGGATTTAAGACAAATTTCAATGGTTTCCCAAAGATTTCAAAGATTTCACAAAAATTTTAAATATTTCACAAGGAATTCAAATATTTTACAAAGATTTCAATAATTTTACGGATATTACCAAATATTCTAAATAATTCCTAAACATTTCCAAGGATTTCACAGAGACTATAATGATTTTCCAAAGAATTCAAAGATTTCACAAAAATTTTGAATATTTTACAATGATTTTTAATATTTTACAAATATTTCAATAATTTTACAAATATTACCAAATATTTCAAACAATTTTCTCAGCTTTCCAAGGATTTCGCAACAACTTTGATGATTTACTAAAAATTTCAAAGATTTTACAAAAATGTTAAATATTTTACGAAGATTTTCAATATTTCACAAGGATTTCAATAATGTCACCAATGTTACCAAATATTTCAAATAGTTCCTAAAGATTTACAAGGATTTGACAAATATTTCAATGCTTTTTCAAAGATTTGACAAAGTTTCAAAAGATTTTACAAAGATTTTAAATATTTCACAAAAATTTTAATAATTTCACGAATATTACTAAATATTTCAAATAATTCCAAAAGGTTTCCAAAGTTTCACGAAAATTTAAAATATTTACAAGAATTTCAGTGACTTACCAAAGATTTCAATAATTTCACGAATAATACCAAATATTTCAAATAATTGCAAAAGATTTCCAAAGATTTCACAAAGATTTCAATAATTTCCTAAAAATTTTACAGAGTTGAAAGTTTCGAAAAGATTTTAAAGATTTTACAAAATTTTAAATATGTTACAAAGATTTGAAATATTTCACAAAGATTTTAATAATTTCACAAATATTACCTAATATTTCATATAATTCTCACAGATTCCTAAGGATTTTACAAAAATTTCAATGATTTCCTAAAGATTTTAAAGATTTCACAAAGTTTTAAAATATTTACAAAGATTTTAATGATTTCAAAAGATTTCACAAAAATTTTAAATATTTCACAAAGATTTTAAATATTTTACGAAAATTTTAATAATTTCACGAATGTTACCAAATATTTCAAATAATTCTCAAAGTCTTTCAAGGATTTCAAAAAGATTTCAATGATTTTCCAAAGATTACAAAGATTTCACAAAAATTTCAAATATTTCACAAAGATTTAATATATTTCACAAAGATTTCAATAATTTCACTATTATTACCAAATATTTAAAATAATTACCAAAGATTTTCAAGATTTCACGAAGATTTCAATAATTTACCAAAAATTCTACAGAGTTAAAAAATTTTGCAAAGATTTCAAAGATTTCACAAAATTTAAATATTTCACATAGATTTTAAATATTTTACAAAGATTTCAATAATTTCACAAATATTACCAAATATTTCAAATAATTCCAAAAGGTTTGCAAAGTTTCACGATAATTTAAAATATTTACAAGAATTTCAGTCACTTACCAAAGATTTCAATGATTTTACGAATATTACCAAATATTTCAAATAATTGCAAAAGATTTCAATAATTTCCTAAAAATTTCACGGAGTTGAAAGTTTCGCAAAGATTTTAAAAATTTTAAAAAATTTTAAATATGTTACAAAGATTTACAATATTTCAAAAAGATTTTAATAATTTCACGCATATTACCAAACACTTTAAATAATTCCCAAAGATTTCCAAGAATTTCACAAAGATTTCAATGATTTCCTAAAGATTCCAAAGATTTTACAAAAATCTCGAATATTTTACAAGGATTTTTAATATTTCACAAAGATTTCAATAATTTTACAAATATTACCTAATATTTCATATAATTCCCAAAGATTTCCAAGGATTTTACAAAAATTTTAATGATTTCCTAAAGATTTCAAAGATTTCACAAAGTTTTAAAATATTTACAAAGATTTTAATGATTTAAAAAAGATTTCAAAGATTTCACAAAAATTCTGAATATTTCACAAGAATTTTAAATATTTCACGAAGATGTCAATAATTTCACGAATATTACTAAATATTTCACAAAGTTTTAAAATATTTATAAAGATATTTTATTATTTATTACATATTTTTATTTATATTTATATATATTTATATTTATATTTATTATATATATATTATTATTTATGTTTCTATAATTAAAATATATTAAAATATGTTGAAATATTTTATTAAGATATTTTTATTAAATATTTACAATGATTTCCCAAAGATTTCAAAGATTTAAAAAAAATCTGTAATATTTTAAGAAGATTTTAAATATTTCCCGAATATTACCAAATACTTTAAATAATTCCCAAAGTTTTCCAAGGATTTCACACAGATTTCAATGATTTCCGAAAGATATTAAAGATTCCACAAAAATTTTAAATATTTTACAAGGATTTTAAATATTTCACAAAGATTCGAATAATTTTACGAATATTATCAAATATTTTAAATAATTCCTAAAAAAATTTTAAGGATTTTACAAAAATTTCAATGATTTTCCAAAGATTTAAAGATTTCACAAAGTTTTAAAATATTTACAAAGATTGCAATGATTTCGCAAAGATTTCAATGATTTCATAAAAATTTTGAGTACTTTACAAGGATTTTAAATATTTCACAAGGATTTCAATAATTTCACGAATATTACCAAATATTTCAAATAATTACCAAAGATTTTTAAAGATTTCACAAAGATTTTAATGATTTATCAAAGATTTCAAAGATTTAACAAAAATTTTAAACATTCCACAAAGATTTTAAATATTTTACAAAATTTTTAGTAATTCCACGAATATTACCAAATATTTCGAATAATTCCTAAACTTTTCTAAGGATTTAACAAAGATTTCAATGGTTTCTCAAAGATTTCACAAAAGTTTGAATTATTTTATATGGATTTTAAATATTTCACAAAGATTTTAATAATTTTACGAATATTAACAAATATTTCAAATAATTTCTAAAGATTTTTAAGGATTTTACAAAGATTTCAATGATTTCTCAAAGATTTTAATGATTTCCCAAAGATTTCTCAAAGTTTGAAAATATTTACAAGAATTTCAGTGACTCACCAAAGATTTTAATGATTTGCCAAAAATTTCTAAGATTTCACAAAAATTTTAAATATTTTACGAGGACTTTAAATATTTCACAAATGTTTCAATAATTTCACGCATATTACCAAAGACCTCAAATAAATCTAGAGATTTCCACGAATTTCACAAAGATTTTAATGATTTCCCAAAGATTCTAAAGATTTTACGAAAATTTCGAATATTTTACAAGGATTTTCAATATTTTACAAAGATTTTAATAATTTCACAAATATTACTAAATATTTTATATAATTAGTAAATATTTTATATAATTCCTAAAGATTTTCAAGGATTTCACAAAAATTTCAATGATTTCCTAAAGATTTCAAAGATTTCACAATAATTTTTAATATTTTACAAAGATTTTAAATATTTCACGAAAATTTCAATAATTTCAGGAATATTACCAAATATTTCAAATAATTCCCAAAGTCTTTCAAGGATTTCATAAAGATTTCAATGATTTTCCAAAGATTACAAAGATTTCACAAAAATTTTTAATATTTCACAAGGACTTTAAATATTTGACAAAGATTTCAATAATTTCACGAATATTACCAAAAATTTCAAAAAGTTTTAAAATGTTTACAAAGATATTTTATTTAAATATTTTCATAATTAAAATATATTAAAATATATTAAAATATTTTATTAAGATTTTTTCATTATATATTTACAATAATTTCCCAAAGATTTTAAAGATTTAAAAAAAATTTTTAATTTTTTAAGAAGATTTTAAATATTTCACGAATATTACCAAATATTTTAAATAATTACCAAAGATTTTTAAAGATTTCACAAAGATTTTAATGATTTTTCAAAGATTTTAAAGATTTAACAAAAATTTTAAACATTCCACAAAGATTTTAAATATTTTACAAAATTTTTAGTAATTCCACGAATATTACCAAATATTTCGAATAATTCCTAAACTTTTCTAAGGATTTAACAAAGATTTCAATGGTTTCTCAAAGATTTCACAAAAGTTTGAATTATTTTATATGGATTTTAAATATTTCACAAAGATTTTAATAATTTTACGAATATTAACAAATATTTCAAATAATTTCTAAAGATTTTTAAGGATTTTACAAAGATTTCAATGATTTCTCAAAGATTTTAATGATTTCCCAAAGATTTCTCAAAGTTTGAAAATATTTACAAGAATTTCAGTGACTTACCAAAGATTTTAATGATTTGCCAAAAATTTCAAAGATTTCACAAAAATTTCAAATATTTTACAAGGACTTTAAATATTTCACAAAGATTTTAATAAATTCACGAATATTACCAAATATTTCAAATAATTTCAAAAGATTTCCGAAGATTTCACAAAGATTTCAATGATTTTCTAAAAATTTCACAGAGTTAAAAGTTTTGCAAAGATTTTAAAGATTTCACAAAATTTTAAATATTTTACACAGATTTGAAATATTTCACAAAGATTTCAATATTTTCACGCATATTACCAAATACTTCAAATAATTCCCAAAGATTTCCACGAATTTCACAAAGATTTCAATGATTTCCCAAAGATTCTAAAGATTTTACGAAAATTTCGAATATTTTACAAGGATTTTTAATATTTTACAAAGATTTTAATAATTTCACAAATATTACTAAATATTTTATATAATTCCCAAAGATTTTCAAGGATTTTACAAAAATTTCAATGATTTCCTAAAGATTTCAAAGATTTCACAAAAATTTTTAATATGTTACAAAGATTCTTAATATTTCACGAAAATTTCAATAATTTCAGAAATATTACAAAATATTTCAAATAATTCCCAAAGTCTTTCAAGAATTTCACAAAGATTTCAATGATTTTCCGAAGATTACAAAGATTTCACAAAAATTTTAAATATTTCACAAGGATTTTAAATATTTGACAAAGATTTCAATAATTTCACGAATATTACCAAAAATTTCACAAAGTTTTAAAATGTTTACAGAGATATTTTATTTAAATATTTTTATAATTAAAATATATTAAGATATATTAAAATATTTTATTGAGATTTTTTCATTATATATTTACAATAATTTCCCAAAGATTTTAAAGATTTAAAAAAATTTTTTAATATTTTAAGAAGATTTTAAATATTTCACGAATATTACCAAATATTTTAAATAATTCTCAAAGATTTTTAAGGATTTCACAAAGATTTCAATGATTTCCTAAAGATTTTAAAAATTCCACAAAATTTAATATATTTTACAAGGATTTTTAATATTTCACAAAGATTTTAATAATTTTACGAATATTACCGTATATTTGAAATAATTCCCAAACATTTCCGAAGCTTCCACAAAGATTTTAATGATTTTCCGAAGATTTCAAAGATTTTACAAAAATTTTGAATATCTTACAAAGATTTTAATAATTGTACGAATATTTTCAAATATTTCAAATAATTCCTAAGGATTACCAAGATTTCCAAAATATTTCACAAAGTTTATTTATATTTACAAAAATTTTAATGATTTACCAAAGATTTTAAAGATTTTCCAAAAAATTTTTATATTTTACAAGGATTTTAATTATTTGACGAAGATTTCAATAATTTTACGAATATTACCAAATATTTCAAATAATTTTGAAAGATTTCTAAAAGTTTAACAAAGATTTTAATGATTTTCCAAAGATATTACAAGGTTTTAAAATATTTACAGAAATTTTAATGATTTACCAAAGATTTAAAAGCGTTGACAAAAATGTTTAATATTATACAAAGATTCTAAATATTTTACAAAGATATCAAGGATTTCACGAATATTACCAAATATTTCAAATAATTCCCTAAGATTTCCAAGGATTTCACAAAGAATTCAATGATTTCCCAAAGATTTAAAAGATTTCACAAAAATTTTGAATATTTTACAAGGATTTTTTTATATTTCACGAAAATTTCATTAATTTTACGAATATTACTAAACCTTTTTAATAATTCTCAAAGATCTCCATGGATTTCACAAAGATTTTAAAGATTTCACAAAGTTTTAAAATATTTACCAAAATTTTAGTGATTTACCAAAGATTTCAAAGATTTTACAAAAATTTAAAATATTTTACAATGATTTTGAATATTTTACCAAGATTTCATTAATTTCACTAACATTACTAAATATTTTAAATAATTTTCAAAGATTTCCTAAGATTTCACAAAGATTTCAATGATTTTGTAAAGATTTCAGAAAGTTTAAATATTTTTACAAAGATTTCAATGATTTTCCAAAGATTTCAGAAATATTCAAAAGATTTTGCATAGATTTTACAATGATTTTGAAGACTTTACAAATATTTCGAATACATGGCAATGGTTTCAATGATTTATTTTAAATATTTATTTTAAACATTTAACAAAGGTTTTAATGATTTCTCAATGATTTTAGAAAGATTAAAAAAATTTTGTGAATATTTCACAAACATTACAAAAAATGCACTAAGATTTTACAAGAAGTTAAAATATTTTGCAAAAATTTCACAAAAATTTCAAATATTTAACTAATATTTTTAATATTTCGCAAATATTTTTAAAGATTTCAAAAACGTTTTAATGATTTAAAAGACGCACAAGAATATCGTAACAACTTTTTGAATTTTCTTAAAAAATAAAAAATTCTAATTTCGATTGCACGAAAAAATCAAAAATTAACAATTTCATTTTTTCGGTCAAACTACGCAAGATACGAAACGAGATTTTTGAAAATGTAATTCGAAAAAAGATCTAAGAATTTGTTACAACTTGATTTTTGATAGGACGCGTAGTCTTTGTTTAATTCATAAAAAATTACATGAAAAATAGAAAAATTAAATTTTTTGAAAAAAGGCATATGCTACGAAAGAAATAAATGAATAAAAGATGTTCACCCAAAAAAGAGCTACAAATTTCTTCATTAATCTTTTTTTGATAGAATACGTAGTTTTTGTTTTAATCGTGAAAAATAGCATTGAAAATACAAAATAAATTAATTTTTGGAAAAGCGACGCAAGGTACGACAAAAAATTGAAAGACAAATGTTGTTCATCCAAAAAAGAGATAAAAATTTTGTACAAGAACTTTTTGATGGGACGAGTAGTTTTTGTTTTATTCATAAATAATAAAATTAAAAAATAAGAATAAAATTTTTTTTACAAGCGGCACAAGCTACAAAAAAAATATATATATATAGAGACAACAGTTCGTAACCGAAAAAAGATCTAATTTGTTATCAATCACTTGTTAATAGACAAAAGTTATTCACCCAAATATTTTACAAATTTAGTGTTTATTATTTTTTCTGGGATGCGTAGTTTTTGTTTAAATGGTAAAAAAATAACATTGTAAATAAACAAATTAATTTTTTAAAAAAACGACACAATGTGCAAGAAATGTTAATTAACCAAATTGTTATTTGTAGAATGCGCACTTTTTCAAATTATAAAAAACAAGGCAATAACAATTCTGATATCAGCGCATATTGTGAATTGTAATAATATAAATTTATTGAAATAAGATATTTTTTAGGGTAGCCGGAAATAAAAAATAATGCAAAATAAAGGAGAGAAATAAATATAAAATACATTTGATTATTTGATACGTGATGAGAATGTATCTGTTAAAGCCCAAGAAGCTTTAACTAAAGAGAACTCACAATCACCAAATTACAGTTGTCGATGCTTTGAATTCTAATTTTAAAAGCCCTAGCGCAGATTTTTTTTTTATTTCATTTTTCCTTTTTTTTAATAATTATTTTCTATAGCTTGAAATATTTTATTAACTTAAATAAATTGAAATTCGCTGAAGAGACTAAATTTTTTTATTTTTTCAACAAAAATTCTTTGCCGATGGTTCAGAATTTTTTATAGAAAAAATTAGGGTCACTAGTCGCATAAGCCATTCTTAATTTCACCAATACTGAAAATAAAAGCCAAACAACTTTTTTGCTGAAATCTATATTAGCGGTTGACTGGATTCCTGTTTTTCGTGCCTTCACCTTGAGACTAATTTTAATAAAATAAATAAGGAGCATTGCCATTTAGAACCCGGAGTTTATTCTAAACTTTTCCGCAATAATTTTAAAGCAGAAAGATAGTTCTTCAAAGTTGCTATTTCAAGCTGTTTTCAATTATCACAGTATTTTCACAGTTGGTCAAATTACCGCCAAAAGTTCATTTATTCATAGCAAATACTTCAAAGTCGATTTCATTGAACTAATGGAAATTTTGATCAATTAAATACTGAAGGCTGAGCTACAAATTTTCAACTTTTTTTCATTTGTGTTTCTGAGTCAAATTCCACTAGTTAAAAATTCTTTTTATTTTTTGAAAATTTGTTTTTCTGGTTACAAGATTAATCTTCTTTTTTTAAAATTTATTTTTTTGGTTCAGGATTCAACTATTTTGTTGCAAATTTGTCTTTTTTGTTCAATTAAACTGTCAGAAAGTTCTTTTTCTTTTATTAATAATTAATTTTCTAAACTGAAAATGCAACTATTTTACTTTTAATTGAACTTTTTTTTAATTGAATCATTTTAAACAAAATTGCAACCATTTTTATAAGAAATTGAACCATTTAGTTACAAATTGAACTATTTATTTAGAAAATTAACTCCTAAGCAGAAAATTCACTTTTTTGTTAAAATTCATAGTGTCGGGTGGAGAATTCAAATGTTTTTGGTGAAATTATAAAATAATAAAAAAATAAATAAAATGTATTTTGTTAAAAAAATTTCTTTCTGGGCAGAAAAGTAATCTTTGTTTTAGAAAAATAAGCACTGCAGTTTGAAATTCAACTATTTTTTTATAAATTCGTGTTTTTCAGTTGAATCCCACAATTTGGTAATTCGTTTTTCTGGTTACAAGCTTAATCTTCCTTTTCAAACATTTATGTTTTTTGGTGTAGATTCGACGGTTTAATTGAAAAATCGTATTTTTTGTTAGATTAATCTGGCAAATTTTTTTTCTTTTGTTAAAAATTAATTTTGTTCAACTGAAAATGTAATTATTTAATTTTCTAGTCGAAAAATTATTATTCTTCTTTTGTGTGTATTTTGTTGAAAAACTCTTTTCTTTGAGCAGAAAATTAATCTTTGTTTTTCAAAAATCATTTTTATTGTAGATTCAACTATTTCGTTAAAAATTCGTGTTGTTTAGTTGAATAAAACCAGTTCAAAAATATGTTCATTTTATTAAAAATTAATTTTTTAAACTTAGAGTGTAACTATTTAATTTTTTGATAAAAACTTATATTTTTTAGTTGAAAGTCAACGACTTGGTTGAAAATTCATCTTTCTTAAATAAAAATTATATTCTTGGTAACAATCATTTTTTTTGGGTCAAAATTTTATTGTTTCGTTAAGTTATTTTTTTTAGTCGAAAATTTAACTGTTGCACTGACCGCGTGTGTGTGTGTGTGGTGTGTGTGGTGTGGTGTGTGTGTGTGTGTGTGTGTGTGTGTGTGTGTGTGT
>JAUELO010000231.1:1877169-1889127 GCA_032357855.1 Amphibolips quercusostensackenii | reverse complement strand
ATACCTGATAATATTTGTGAGATTATTGAAATATTTTTTAAATCTTTATGAAATCATTGAAATCTGCGTGCTTTGTTTGAAAGCTATGTCAAATTGTTATAAAATACTTTCAATCTATCCGAAATTTATGAGAGATCTTTGTGAAATTTTTAAAATCTTTGAAAAATCATCAAGTTTTTTGTAAAATCTTCTTAATCTATTCAAAATCTTTGCCAAATCTTTTAAATTTCAATAAAATATTTAGGAAGGCATTGAAATCTTCGTGCAATCTTTGAAATCTATCTAAAATCTTTGTGAAATATTCAAAATCTTTCAAATCTTTAGAAAATCCTTGTAATCTTTCTGAAATATTTGAAATTCTTAGTAATATTTGTGAAATTATTAAAATCTTTATGAAATGACTGCAATCTTTGAAATTTATCTGAAATCTTGGCGAAATATTTGAAATTTTTATAAAATTTTTGAGAAATATTTATGAAATATTTGATATTTGTGAAATTATCGAAATCATTAAAATCTTTGTGAAATATTTTTAATTTTTCTGAAACCTTTGCTAAATCTTTATAATCTTCATGAAATCTTTAAGAAATCATTAAAATCATCGTGCAATATTTAAAATCTATTTGAAATCTTTGCGAAATATTTAAAATATTTTTGAAATATCTAATAATATTTGCGAAATAATTGAAATCTTTGTGAAATCTTTGTGAAATCATTGAAATCTTCGTGCATTCTTTGAAATCTATATAAAATTTTTGTGAAATCTTTGAAATCTTTGCAAAATCTTTTGGAAATCATTAGAATCTTCGTAAAATCTTTCTGAAAACTTTTAAATTCTTTGCAAAATATTTGAAATATTTCAAAAATATTTGATAATATTTGTGAAATTATTGAAATCTTTGTGAAATCTTTGGGAAATCATTAAAGTCTTTGTAGAATCTTTTGAATCTATCTGAAATCTGAAATCTGAAGGATGCTTAGCAGGAGGAAAATTAATGGCTGGTAGAGAATCCCTGGCAACATGAGAATCGCTTGCTGAAAAATAATTCCTTACAGGAAGAGAATTACTGGCAGGAAGAGAATTCCTGTCAGGAGGATAATTCCTGGCAGTAAGAGAATTTCTATCAGGTAAAAAATTCATAGCCAGAAGCGAATTCCTGTCAGAATGAGAATTCCTGATAGGTAGAGAATGCCTGACAAGAGAAGAATTCCTGTCAGGAGAAGAATTTCAGTCAGAAAGAGAATTCCTGTCAGATATAGAATTACTGGCAGAAAGAGAATTCCTGACAAGTGGAGGATGACAAGCAGGAGGACAATTGCTGTCAGGTGGAGGATGCCTGGCAGGAGGAGAATACCTAGCAGGTTGAGAATGCCTGGAAGGATTAAAATTCCTGGCAGAAGTAGAATTCCTGGCAGTAAGAGAATTTTTGTCAGGAAAAAAATTCTTTGCCGAAAGAGAATTCTTGGCAGGAAGAGAATTCCTAGCAGGAAGAGAGTTCCTATCAGGAAGAGAATTCCTGAAAGAAAGAGAATTCCTGATATAAAGATTATTCCTGGTAGAAAGAAAATTCCTGACAGGTGGAGGATGCCTGTAAGAAGGATAATTTGTAGCAGAAGGAGAATTCCTGGCAGGTAAAGGATGCCTGTCAGGAGGAAAATTCCTAACAGGTGGAAGATGCCTTGATACCTGGCAGGAGGAGGTCCTGGCATGAGGAAAATGCCTGGATCTCTGTAACCTACTCGTATGATAGAATTTGGAATTTGAATTTGATTTTTCGAATCGACTATTGTCATTCACCTACATTCTACATGTTTAGCGTACTTCCGTTTAAATTATCGCATCCGTAACAAGAGATTCGGACAGTAAAATTTTGCATCCGATAAGTGAATATTCTTATTTTTAAACAGAAAGCAGCCATTTATCAATATGTGCGCTGACATAAAGCTTTATTTTGTATTTGAATAAAAAATTTTAAATATAACACACAAATATATTTTATTTGATTAACTTTTGATAATGTCTTATTATAGTATACAGAATAAGGATTGAATGATTACATTTATCAGAAAGTTTGCCTTTTTTCAAAAATCTACCCTGAAATCTGTGTAAAATAATTGAAGTCTTTAAAAAATATTTTGAATCTATCTAAAATTTTTTCTATATCTTTATAATCTTTAAAAAAATTTCGGAAGTCATTAAAACTCTACGAAATATTAAAAAAATTCAACAACAAAATTCAATATAATTTAATAATAAAAATCTTGGAAATCTTTGTGCAATAATTTAAGTCTTTGTAAAACCTTTAGAAAATTAATCATATCTTTTTCAAATATTTTTTAAATCTTAAAAATCCTCGCGTAATTTTCGAAATATTTGACATTATTTGTGAAATATTTGATAATAGTTATGAAATTATTGAAATCTTCCTGATATTTTTGGAAATTTTTGCAAATAATTTTTGAAATTTTTGAAATAATAATTAATTTTTGTGAAATTATAGAAATTTTTGTGAAATCTTAGAAAAATGATTAATGTAAATTAATGTAAATCTTTAAGATGTACCAGAAATCTTTAAAAAATATTTGTCAAATCTTTCTAATTTTCGTGAAATCATTCAAATCTTTGTGAAGTCTTATTTTTGTGAAAATCTTTGCGAAACAATTAAAGTCTTTTCAAAATCCTTTCAATTAATCCAAAATCGTTGCGAAATATATGTGAAATTTTTTAAATCTTTAGGATATCATTCGAATCTTTGACAAGTCTTTCTGAAATCGTTAGAAATCTTTATGAAATATTTTAAAAATATTTAGTAATATTATTAAAACTATTAAAGTTTGTTTGAAATTTTAAAAAAATCATTAAAGTCCTTGTAAATCTTTAATATCTTGATATGGTTCTTACTTTTGTGGATTCTCTTTGCTGATTTACAGTTGTAGGTAAAGAGATCCTTGGAGAAAAGAATGACAGGTTTATTTGTTGGGACACGCTGGATAGCAAGGATACTCTAGAGATTTTCTCTCAAGATAGAAACAGAGGGAGAGGTTAATTTCACTATTTCGCCGCTAGGATTTTCTCTTAATACAGAGGGAGAGGGACGAAACTTGGATATAGGAGGAAGGGGTACATATGAAGGAGTAAGAGAAATGGTCACTCTGCTTTTTGGCTGCGCGCAGCTTCTTTTTTGACCAAGGTGGTCTTGTTTTTTACCAGGAACCGGTCTAACCTTGCCATACTTTTAGGAGCCTCGTTGCGGCTGGTAGGGCGAGCCACATAAAATCGGAGACATCCTGGCGTTTTAACGAAGTATTTCTATGCTTGGAGGCCTCCATGGTGAAAGAGAGAAAGAGAATGTTCCTTTAGATACATTTGTCTGTAGTCCGGAATAACTGAATGTAGGTTTGGAATCCTACCGAGTACAGCTGGTATGCCAGCCGTATCAGCGAGGCGGGTGAGCTGGTATGCCAGCCGACCCGTAAATAGAGAAAAGGATAAATATACGTAAAACAAATGAAAAAATGTAAATTCTAAAAAAGAAATTTGATTAATTAAGTGCTTACTTTATTTTTAATTTACACAGAGATGGTGTCGTTGTATAGAAGTACAAGAGAGAGCGAGAGCGAATAAGCCTTATGCCCGCCGCGCGTGGGCACGGGAGTGATTAGCGGGGAGTCGTGTCTTCTACTGCAGATGACCAGCCAAGAGTGTAAGAGAGAAAAAGGGAAAAAGAAAAACGTAGGGGCAGTTCTGCGCCGTGCGAGGGTACATATGCGGATGTGAGCAATGGAGACTTGATCACCTTAAAACGGATCTCCAGCTTTGAGAGAAAGTGAAAGAGAAACTTAAGTTCAGTTTTGGCCGTATGATTGCGCTGGTGCAGATGTGACCAGTGAAGAATTTTTTCACCTTAAAGCGGTTTCCTAGCCTAGATAGTGAGTGAGAGAGTTAGTGTTTTGTCTGCTGCGTTGCGTTTAGATGTCTTTTCCGAGCGGTATCCCACCCCGAAAAGGTTTTGCAAGAACTAAAAGCGGAATCCTAACCTTTAGCCTCATTTTATCAGAGCGGAGTGCCAGCCCTGATCAAACTGACGTTTCGTGGCGATGCGCGCCTTTTTTAAATTCACGGTTCCGCGTGGGAGTTGGCCGAAATGGGAAGGATCGAGTAGAGGGAGATGCGCGCGCTTGAATTTCGATGGCGCTGTACACACGGCATTCTACTGCACCCGGTCCTGCCACTCAACCGGCGTGATAGATTCGTACTTTTCTTATCCTGCCATAGAGATACTAACGTTCGAAGGCAAATTCATGACAGCGTAAAGAAAGGTCGTTCCGACTTTTTCCGCCAGATGGCGTATCGGTATTTTCTCTCTCTA
The DNA here is from genome assembly GCA_032357855.1 of Amphibolips quercusostensackenii. Taxonomy (NCBI): domain Eukaryota; kingdom Metazoa; phylum Arthropoda; class Insecta; order Hymenoptera; family Cynipidae; genus Amphibolips; species Amphibolips quercusostensackenii. Next base: position 1,884,757 of record JAUELO010000231.1, on the reverse strand, counting down.
TTTCTATTGTTCTCTGTCACTCATATATAATTACTTTATATTTAATATTAAAATAATCTCGCTCTATGCAAGTCGCGTATAACAATCTACCCGAAATCTTCAGAAAATACTTGTGAAGTTATTTTTAACTGTGAGAAATCATTAAAATCTTTGTGAAATCATTGGAAAAGTATTAAAATCTTTTTTAAACCTTCGTGAAACAATTAAAGTCTTTGTGAAAGCCTTTTAATCAATTCGAAATCTTTGTGAAATATTTGTGAAATCTTTAAAATATCTTTGAAATTTTGTGGTAATATTCTAATATTTGTGAAATCATAAAAATTTTTGTGAAATCTTCAAAAAATCATTCAAGTCTTTACAAATCTATCAAACACACTCAAAATTATTAGAAAATATTTTTTTAATCTTACTAATCCATGGGAAACCATTCAAATCTGTGTGAAATCTTTGGAAATTTCAGAAAAATATTTTAAATATCTGGTAATATTTGTAAAATTTTAAATTTTTTAAGGAATTATTAAAATCTTTTAAATCAATCTAAAATTTTTGAAATCTTTGTGAAATATTTTAAATCTACTGGAAATCTTTGTGAAACAATTAAAGTCTTTGCGAAATCTTTTAAATCTATTAAACCTACCGGAAATCTTTGTGAAACATTTAAAGTCTTTGTGAAAGCCTAATTTTTTAAATTTTGAATGTCTAATGAATAATTATTAAACCTTAATTTAAATAATTTTATTTATATTATTTCATAACATTATTTTTTTCAATATTTATTTTTAAATATTATTTGGTCGAAATTTCAACTACTATGTTGAAAATGTATTTTATTTTTTAATAAAAATGTTTTTCTTTTGTTAGTAAATGTACCTGTGTTCTATAATATTCAATATCCAATTGAAAGTTAGCTTTGCTGTTTAAATATAAACTGTTTTATAGAAAATTATTTTTTTTTGTCTTGAAAATTCAAGAATTCTATTAAATTTTTTATCTTCTCTGGCTGAAAAATCTGGTTTTTTTTATAAAAAAATTATCCATTTTGTAAAAAATTAGTCTTTTTAGAAAAATTCAACTATTTTTTATTTAAAACTAAAATTTTTTTTGTTTGAAATATCATTTTTTACATTCTTTGTCGAAAATTCATCTTTTTGGTTCAAAAATTCAATTATTTGATTAAAAGTTAAACTAATTTGTTAAAACTTCATTTTTTGAAGAAATAGATTTATTTTGAAAATTTAACTATTTTGGTATAAAATTTAACTATTTGGTAAGAAATGCACTTGTTTCTTAAAAATTGATATTTTGCTGGTTCAACAGAAAAAAATTATTAAATTGAATTAATACTAATATAATAATGAATTTATCAAAATTTCATAAAAAATAATCGTCTTTTTATCTTGAAAATAATCTAATTTTATTAAAACTTTTCTTCTTTCTTGGCTGAAAATTTTGCTTGTTTGTTAAAAAGTCAATCCTTTTATAAAAATTTTGTCTTTTTAAATTAATTTTCTTTTATAAAAACACAAGATCTTTTTTGCTTCAAATATACACTTTTACATTTTTCTTTGAGAATTAAAATTAAATCACTTTGTTAAAAGTTTATTTTTTCAGTTAAAGATGTATTATTTTAGTTGAAAATTTATTTTTTTAATTTAAAATGAATCTAGTTTGTCAAAAATTCGACTATTTTGATGAAAATTAATATTTTCGGTTTAAAAATTTAATAGTTATACAGAAAATTCTTCATTTTGGATTAAAAATTCAATAGTTTTATTGAAATTATTATTTGTTTTTTTTCAGAAAAATCTTTTTCATAGAAAAAATCTTTTTTTTTTGTAGAGTTAGTTTTTTTGGATAAATTGAACTGTTTCTAATGTAAAACCAAAATCTTTATCCGTTGAAATATCAACTATCACATTTTTTATTGCTAATTTATCATTTTTAGTTTAAAATTCCATTTTCATTTCATTATAAGTTTAACTACTTTGTTAAAAGTTCATATTTTTGTTTGAATATTAATAATTCCAGTTAAAAATTTATCTCATTATTTAGAAATGCACATATTTTGTTGAAAATTCGTCTCTTTTAGTTGAAAATTAAACTATTTTGGTAAAAAATTTAACTATTTGGTTAAAAATCAACTTAATTGTTGAAAATTTATATTATTTGTTTAATAATTGAATTGTTTTATAGGAAGTTTTTTTTATGTTTTGAAAGTTCGACAATTTTATTGATATTTTATTTCTTCTTTGTCTAAAAATCCTTTTTTGGTTGAGGTAGACTATTTTCCATACTTTTGTACTTTCCATTTCCTTATTTCCCATAATTTTCCTTCACTTTCCATAATTTTCCACCCCTCATTTTGTATCATATCCCCCTATTTCCCCTACATTCCATCCCAACATTTCCTCTACTTTTAGTTTTCTTATTTTCCCTACATGTACCTCAATCCTCTTTCATCATATCTCCTTCTTCCCCATCCTTATTTCCTCTTACATACATCACTTACTCTTATTTTTCCTCACTTTGCATACTTTGTTTCTTCTTCCATCATTTCCCTATTACTTGATATCCTCTCCTTTCCCTTACTTCACTCACTTCTCCTACTACCAATCCCCTCATTTTCTATGATTCCTCCTCACTCCCTCTACCCACCTCATTACAACTCACTCCACTACATCCCTTTACCCACTTTCCCTAACTTCAACTAGAGCTCACTCCCCATACTTTCCTATTTCTCACTTTGCATTTTCACTTACACCTCCTACTTTAAATCTTCTAATTTTCACTAAATTTCTCTTTACTTCCCCTACCTGCCTTCCCCACATTTCCCTCATTTCCCTAACTTTAACTACTTCTACCCTCTTCACGCCTCACTTCCCCTACCTTCATTTTCCCTACTTCGCTTCTCCTACTTTCAATCTCCTCATTTCATATTATTTCTTTTTACTTTCGCTTCTACATTTACCCTTACTTGTTCCCTTGTTTTCCCTACTTTGCTTCTTCGCAGTTTTAACTACTTCTCCTACATTTAATCCTCTCACTTCCTATATTTCCTCTTCACTCCCCTCTCATTCCTTTTGTTTTTCCTTACTGCAACTACCCCTAACTTCATTACCACTCACTTTTTTACCACTCACTTCATTACCACTCACTTCCACCACTTCGCTTCTCCTACTGCCAATACCAACATTTCCCATTATTCCTTTTTACTTCCTCTATTTTTCACTTCTTCGCCCAATCCTCCTAACTTTAACTACCCCTTCTCCAATTTCCCCTACTTCGCTTTTCTGTATTTTCAATCACATCTCGCACTTCTATCACCTTACTTCCTATAATTTCTCTGACCTCCATCATCCTGATTCTATTCATTTCTCCTAACTTCAACTACCCCTCCTCTCATTTCCCCTACTTGACTTCTCCGAATTTTCACTCACACCTCCTACTTCAAATCTTTTGATTTTCTCGTAATTTCTCTTCACTTCCCGTACTTTCTTACCACTACATTACCCTTATTTACCCCTCAGTTTGACCCTTAGTAGCAATCCCCTTATTTCGCATTATTTCTTTTTACTTTTCCTACTTTATCCTTCCTTGCATCCTTATTTTCCCTTTACCTTAACCCTTATCATTTCTCCTAAATTCAATTACTCCTTCCCTTATAACTACTCACTTCCCATTCTTCTCCTCTTCCTAATCATCCCCTTTTTTCCTCTAAATTCAACTACCTTTTCCTTATTAGTCCTAACTTCCCATACTTCTCTTCCTCTGATTTTCCTTCATTCCTCTTATTTCTCTTAACTTTAACCACTCATTACTCATTACCACTCACTTTCCCGACTTCGCTTCTTCTACTGCCAATCCCCTCATTTCCCATCATTTCCTTTTACTTTCTCCTTTTTTCTCATTCGTCGATCCAATTCTCCTAATTTCAAACACCCCTCCCTACGTATACCTCGCTTCGCTGCTTCCATAATTTCGTTCATTTCTCTTCTTCACAGTCTCACTGACTTTTCCTACTTCCAATCCCATCATTTCTCTTCACTTTTTCTTATTTCTCCTAACATTGACTACCACTACCCTCATTACCTCTTTCTTTGTTTGCCCTACTTCGCTTGCACTGGCATTCCCCTTATTTCATTTTACTTTCACTACGTCATTCCCCCTTACTTCTCATCTTATTTCCCATTAATTCAACTACCCCTCCCGTCATTACTATTCACTTCCCTATTCCTTATTTCCCCTACTTCGCTTCTCGGCATTTTCACTTATTTCTCTTACTGATAATCCCCTGCTTTCCTATAGTTTTTCTCTACTTTCCTTGCACCCCTTAATTTCCCTGAATTCTATTGCCCCTCTCCTCAGTACATCTTACTTTTCTTGCTACCAGTCACCTCATTTCCCATAATTTCTCTTTACTTGTCTCACTCCTCCCCTATATCCCTTCACTGCTTTTCTCATTACCCCTGACTCAAGATACTTCCCCACCTCTCATTGCCCCTACTTGGCTTCTCCGCATTTTTACTTCCTTATCCTACTTATAATCCCCTTATTTCTCATAATTTCTCTTTACTTTCCCTACACCGCTCAATCGCCACAAATTTCACTACCCTCCCCTCATGACCTCTCACTTCTCCTAATCCCAATTACCTCATTTCCCACAATTTCTTTTCACTTTTTTTACTGCTCCCTCACTCCCCTCTTCTCATTGCCTGTCACTAAAGATACTTCCCCAAACCCTATTTCTTTAAACATATCCTGTTATTTTCTCCATCTCCAACTACCCCTGTCCTCATTACTTCTCACATAAGATACTTCTTCACCTCTCAATTCTCATACTTCGCTTTTCAGAATTTTCACTTACTTATCCTACTTCCAATCCGCTCATTTCGCATAATTTCTCTTTACTTTCCCTACACGAACTAACTTCCACAACCCCCCGCCTCATTACCTTTCACTTCTCCTACTTCCAATCACCTAATTTCTCATAATTTCTCTTTACTTCCTCCATACCCTTTCACCCTCCTAATTTACACTACTACTCCCCTTATTACCTCTCACTTCTCCTAATTCCAATCACCTCATTTCCCATAGTTTTTCTTTACTTTTCCTACTCCTCACTTATTTCTCTACACCCCTCCCCACATAACCCTTGACTGAAGATACTTCCCTGACCCTTTTTTGTCTACAGCAATCTCCTCATTTTCTCTTTCTTCAACTAACCCTTTCCCTATTATCCCTTACTCAAGATACTTCTCCACTTTCCAGTTCCCCTGCTTCGCTTCTCCGCATTTTCACTCACTTCTACTTCCAATTTCCTCATTTTCCATAGTTTCTCTTCACTTATCCTACAACTCTAACTTCCACTATCTCTCCCTTCATTACCTTTCACTTATCCTACTTCCAATCACCTCCTTTACCATAATTTCTCTTCACTTTTTTTCTCCTTCCTCATTTCCCTACACTCCTCCCCTCATTACCCTTTACTTAGAATACTTCATCACCCCTTATTCCCTTACATTGATCTCCTGATCTCCATTATATTCAGCTACACCTCCCCTAATGACACCTTACTTACTTTACTACCTCACTTCTCATTTTCCCTACTTCACTTCTTCTAATTATCACTCACTTATCGTACGTCTAATCTCCTTATTTCTCATAATTTCTCTTCACTTCCCATGCAAACCTTAACCCCCCTTACTTTTACTACCCCTCTCCTCATTATCTCTCACTTTTCCTACTTCAAATTTCTTTATTTCCCATAATTTCTCTTCACTTCCCCTACACTCCTCAATCCTTATAACTTCCACTACTCCTCCCCTCATTACCTCTCACTCCCCCTGATCATAATTTTCTCATTTTCCACCATTTCTCTTCACTTTTCCTACTCCCCTTCCCTATTTACCCATTACTTAAGATACTTCTCCAACACTTATTGCCCTACACCAATCCCCTCATTTTCCGTATCTCTAACTACCCCTCCCCTCATTACGCCTCACATAAAACACTTCTTTAACTTGCTCAATTTCGCTTTCCTTTCGTGGAAAGAAGTACGACGGACGGACACACTACTGAAACTATAAGGGTTACTGTCCAGGGTTACAAGAATAAATGACATAAAGAAATAAAAGATAATTTCATTTAAAAAATGGTTTATTTCGTGTCCGTTTTTTAGCAACATAATTTTTGTGATGTGTATTGTAACTTTTTTAAAAATAAATAACGGGTATTGTTATTATGCGCTATCAAGACGAAATAAATCTCTTAATACAAATGAGAACATGGATATTAATCCGTTAAATCATTTATAAATAAATCGACGTTTACAAACAAAACTTGTGTCGTATTGCGAGTCAATATTTGTGATGATGACAAAAATACTCTCATTATAATAATTACCCAATACCTCGTAATATAAAAGCAGCGCGACATTCGGCGAAAATAGAAATAACTGGTTCTCAATATATTTCTGGGTTGAAATAGAATCATCTAATTATTGCCACGTTCTTAATATTAAATTTCTCGAAAAGTGAGTACTTTGTTTCAGCCTCTTGGATTACAAGTAATTAACAATGTTACATATAATACAAGTAGTAAAGAATTAAATAGAATATAAATACTGAACAATGCTGTGCTATAATTAATAATAATTATCTTCAACATGACTGATTTACATTATTCTCTAATCTGACATTCAATAATAAAAACAATCTCAAATCCTAATTCGACGTTGATCATTGAGTGCAGGAATGTATGACACTAAATGGACGTGATCTATTTTTTAGAGGGTACTTTTATTGTACTTAGAATTTTAATGTGATTCAGTCGCTTACGGCATTCCTTCCAAACACTCCTTGATATGTTGCCAAGATTGAAGACCCTGCAAATTATAAATTTTTCATTTTAATAGATTATTGTTTTTTTTTAATAATGTAATTACTTTTAATTTAATTAATATTAATATATTCATTAACTTAATATAAAATATTAATATAATCCTAATTAATATGTATGATAAAACATATATCAATATTTAATTTTAATTCATAATAATTTATTTTTTAAACTAATTTTTAAATTTCCTATTATCTTAAATAATAGAAAAGATGAGAAGGGAGAACGATTTTGATTATTGATGAAAATCGATTTTAGAAGTAATATATCTTCAACCAAATAAATTAATTTGTATCAAATTGTTCAACAACCCATTATGGAAAAGAGATAAAGATGGATTGCATTTTGCTGTTTTGCTAGTTATTGCTGATAAAATTAGTCAGGATGGCCGAAAACGTTTTCAAAATTACCTCATTTTTCCAATGCTAACATAGTATCTTTTATAAACGGAATAAAACCATTAAAAAAATACAAATTTAAAATATTCTAATTTACTTTATTTTATAAACGGAATAAAACAATATTTCACAAAGGAACTTTAAATATTCCAGGTCAAATATTCATTTTAAACCAAAAAAAAATCACATTTCTACGATAAAAGCCAATTTTTAAAAACAAACTTAAATTTTCAACAAAATAGTTAAATTTTTAAAAAAATTGTTGAATTTTCAACCTCAAAAGATAAATTCTC
>JAUELO010000231.1:1857724-1874035 GCA_032357855.1 Amphibolips quercusostensackenii | reverse complement strand
GTTTTTGAATTTTTTAATAAACTGTTAAATTTATTATTAGCGAATTAATTTTGTTGAAAATATTAGATTGCATATAGACGGAATTTAAATTGTTTTTTAATTGAGTAACACAAAATGATTATTTACTCCAGGTATTGTAATTGAATATTAGCTATTATTTTCATAATAAAATTTTATTTTTCCTTTAAAATACCTCTTTTACAATTATATATTTTTTTAAATGTTTGTGATGTTATTATATAAGTATCTGAATTCAATATTTAAAATTATATACACATATATTTTATTTTATTTTTGAACCAGTTTTAAAGGTTATCAATAAATTAAATATATATAGAAATGTATTTCCAAATAAAAAATATATATAGTGTAAAAATTATTTGAATTTTTCAATGAAAATAATGTCGAATGCTTTTTATGTTGTGAACTGATTATTTAGTTATTAATCGATTCTTTTTAAACTTACATTTTTCACAAATAGTTTAAAAAGTTATTTATGAATTAAATTTTCAGAAATGAAAATTTGAATTCAAAGAAAAATACAAAGTAAAAATTATTCTAATGTTTTAATGAAAATTATAGTATAATGCTTCTTATTGTGTGAACTAATTAATAAATTATTAAATAATTTTTTTTTCAAAAAATTAATTAACAAAAAGTTAAATTTTAATTATTTTTAATAGAGTAACATATATTTATTATTTACTTTAAGGTTATGTAAATAAATATTGTCTATAAATATAACAAACTGATTAATTAATTATGAACTGATTTTATTAAAACTTCCATTTTCTGGAATTAGTTGAAAAGGTTATTAATAAATCAAATTTTCAGAAATAAAAGTTTCTTTTTAACTTTTTGAACTAATTCACTTTTTAAGCTGATTAACTAATTATTTACAGATTAATTTTTTTCACAATAATAAATAAGGTAAAATTAAATTTGAATTGTTTTAAATTATGTAACATAAATATATTTTTTGTTTGAGATCATTTAATTTGATATTGGCTAATATTTTTATGATAAAAGTTTATTTTTTATTAAAAATCGTACAATTATATCTGTTACAATTATAATATATCTGTCACAATTATATAATTTTTCTGAATGTTAGTGGTGTTGTAAAATGAGGATCTAAATTTAATTTTGAAAATTGTATGAACGCATGTTTTAATTTTTTCGTAAATTAGCATTAAAGCTCATTAATAAATCAAATTTTCAGAAATAAAAGTTCCTTTTTAATTTTTTAACTAATTTGCCTTTTAAGCTAATTAACTAATTATTGACTGATTAATTTTTTTTTCAATAATAAATAAGGTAAAGATTGAAATTCATTTGTTTTTAATTAAGTAACATAAATATATTTTTTTGTTTAAGATTTTTTTAATTTATTTTTTTTATATTTTCTATATATTTAAATATATTGTTTATTGTTTTTTAAAATATTTTTCTATCATAAAATTTTATTTTTTCTTTAAAAAACCTCTATTACAATTATATAATTTTTTGAAATGTCTGTGATGTTATTGAATAAGTATTTAAATTCAATTATCAAAATTTGTTTGATGCTTTTCATGCTGTAAAATGATTCATTAATTATTAACAGATTCTGTTAAAAGTTAAATTTTCTGGAATTAGTTTAAAAGGTTATTATTAATACAAATTTTTATAAATGAAAGTTGAAATTTAAAAAAAATAAAGTAAAAATCATTTGATGTTATAATGAAAATTATAGTTTAATGCTTGTTATTTTGTGAAATAATTAACTAATTATTAACTGAGTAATTTTTTTTACTATATGGAATTTAATAAAGATTAAAATTAAGCTTTTTTTTAAATCAGTAACATAAATTGATTATTTAATTTAAGGTTATATTAATGAATATTGGATATAATTTGGATAATAAAACTTGAAATAGATTTAAAATACTACTATTTCAATTACGTAATTATTCAAATGTGTCTAATGTTGTAAATTGAGTAGATGAATTTAATTTTGAAAATTATTTATGAATATGTTTTAATTTTTTCTGAAATGAGTATAAAAGGTTATAATAAATAAAATTTTTAGAAATAAAAGTAAATTTTTTTTTAATAAATGCGAAGTTAAAATTATTTGAATGCTTAAACAAAAATTATAGATTAATGCTTAAATGAGTATCTGAATTCAATTTTCAAAATTATACCCACATATTATGTTTGAGTTTTCTTGAAAATGATTATTGACTTATTAATTTTTTGAAATTTTAAAAGGGGCCAGTATACGTCAGGATCAAATATTTAAAAAATATTTTTAATATTTTGCAAAGTTTCCGAAGATTTTAGAAATATTTCAATAATTTCACAGATATTATAAGATATTTTTAAAATAGTTTAAATATTTTGCAAAGATTTTCAAAGATTTTAAAAAGATTTTGATGATTTTTTAAGGATTTCGAAGAATTTAAAGATTTCAGGCAGACTTAAAAGATTCACAAAGATTTCACAAATATTTCAATGATTTTTCAAGGATTTCACAAAGATTTCAATAATTTCAAAAATATTGACAAATACTTTGCAAAGATGTCCAAAGATTTTACAAATATTTCAATGATTTCTCAAAGATTTCAAATATTTCGTAAAGAGTTTAGACTGATTTCAACGATTGTACAATGAAAGATTACAATGATTTTTTTAAGATTTCAAAGATTTTAGGAAGATAAAAAATATTTCACAGAAATTTCAGAAAGATTTCAATAATTTATCAAAGATATCAGTTATTTCAAAAAAATTTCAGATGGATTAAAAAAATTACAAAAAGATTTTAATGATTTACCAAAGATTCCACAAAGATTTAAATAATTTTACAAATATCAGATACTTAGAAAATATTTTAAATATTTCGCAAAGATATCTAAAGATTTCAGAAAGATTTTACAAAGATTTGAATGATTTTACAAAGATTTTAAATATTTCGCAAATATTTCAGGTAGAGTTCAAAGATTGCACAAAGATTTCAGTCATTTCAAAGATTTCGCAAAGATTTTGAATAGATTCAAAAGATTTCACAAAGACTTCAATGATTTTAATAATTTTACAAATACTACTTGATATTTCAAAGATATTTTAAATATTTTGAAAAGATTTTCAACGATATAAGGAAGATTTCACAAATATTTTAATGATTTTTAAAGGATTTTCAAGATTTAAAATATTTTTCAGATTTCGGACCAATTTATTTTGATTACATATTTCACAAAAATTTGAAATAGATTAAAAAAAGTGCACAAATATTTCAATGACTTCCCAAAAATTTCAACAATTTGACAAATATTATCAAATATTTTGTAAAAATTTTACAAAAATTTTATGATTTACCGTAGCTTTCAAAAAAGATTTCAAATATTTCTCAAAGAGTTCAGATAGATTTCAAAAATTGTACAAAGATTGCAATGATTTCCTAAAGATATTAATAATTTCACAAATATTACCAAATGTTTCAGAAATATTACAATGATTTTCCAAACATTTCAAATATTTCGCAAAGGTTTTGGATAGATTAAAAAGATTCCAGAAATATTTTGATTATTTTACAAAGATTTCAGGGAGATTTTTGAAAAAATTTAAACGATTTGATGAATTTAATCAATTGATTTCAAAGGGGGGCAAATTAATGCAAATTAATTCCTCATAGAAAAAAAGGGAAAATCTGGAATTTACAGGGTATTTAAATCAGTTTTTGCTCGAATCATATAGTAAATTTGACTTTGATCCTAGGATTTTTTTTAATATAACTATTTGATTCAATTTTCAAGGTTTTCGCTAATCGTGAATAGTGACTCAAAAATTTTGTTTGTTCAAAATTCAACTACTTAGTTTAAAGTGGATCTACTTTGTTAAAAAACTATTTTTTTTGTAGATGATTCATCATTTTAATTGAAAAATATTTTTCTTATTCAAGATTTAACTACTTTGTTATCATTTTTTTTTTAAATGAAACTTTAAACTTTAAATGAAACTTTGTTTTTGTGGTAGAAAATTAATCTTTTTGGTGACTAATTCACCTTTTCGGATGAAAATTTTAATGTATTTTGTAAAAAGGTAAGTTTTTTGAGTAGAAAATTAATCTTTTTGGTTGAAAATTCATTTCTTTGGCTTAAAAATTAAGACGAAAAACATGAATGAAAAAGAGCTCTTTTTCATAGGATTTGAATTTTAAAGATTTTGGGATATTTATAAAGATTCCAAGGAACTTTTAATAGATTTTAAAGATTTAAAGGGATTTTAAATAATTTTAAAGATTTCAAAGGATTCAAGGATTTAATAAAAAATATTTCTAAGGATTTCCAAATATTTCAAATATTTAAAAATATTTAAAAAGATTTTTAAACTTTCAAAAGATTCAAAGGATTTCAAAGATTTTAAAAAAGGGTACAACACAAGATTTCAAAGATTTCAAATTTTTTAAATATTTAAAACGATTTGAAAAGGTTTTAAAACATTTTAGAAGGTTTTAAAAGATTTCACAAAGATTTCAAATAATTAAATGATTTCAACAAATTACGAAAGATTTCATAAACAAAGATTTAAGAAAGATTTCACAAATATTTTAAAGGATTTCGCAAGAATGTTCCTAAGATTTCAAGGATTTCAAAGATTTGAGAAAAGCAGGCACACCAGATTTAAAAATTTTTTACCAAGATTTCAAACATTTCACAAAGATTTTAAACATTTCACAAAGATTTTAAAACTTTTAACAGATTTCTAAGTTTTCGAAGCATTTCAAAGATTTGAAATTATTACCAAATTTTTATATGAAGATTTTAAAACATTTTACAAAGACTTTAGATATTTTAATGATTTCAAATTGACACAAAAGATTTGAGAAAAGGTTGTCAAATATTTAAAAGATTTGATAAAAATTTTTTCAACATTTCAAAAGAATACACGAATTTTAAAGATTTTGAAAAGGGGACAGTACAACATTTCAAATATTTAAATCGATGAAAAATTTTTTTTAAAGATTTTAACAGATTTTGCGAAGATTTAAAATATTCCAGTGATTTCAAACGAATACAAAAGATTTCAGAAAGATTTTTCAAATATTTCAAAGAATTCATAAGGATTTCAAGATATTTCAAGAATTTCACAGATCTAAAAAAGTGTACACCAAATTTCAAATGTTTCAAATCATTTCAAAGATTTTAAACGATTTTAAAAGGTTTCAACAAATTTGAGCTTATTTGAAAAGATTTTAATGATTTCAAACTAACACAAAAGATTTTGCAAAAATTTCAAAAACATTTCCAAGATTTCAAGGATTTCAAAAATTTTGCAAAAATTTTGCAAAAATTTAAAAAGATTCCAAAAGATTTTTTTAAGGTTTCAAGCATTTCAGATATTTAGAAGAGTCGTGTACATCAGAGATCAGAGCTTTCTCAAATATTCCAAGAATTTAAAGGTTTCACAAAAATTTTGAATATTTCACAAAAATTTTAAACCAAATATTTCAAATATTTCATAAAAATGTCATGAAAATTTCATAAATATTTCAAAAGAATACAAGAATTTCAACGATTTAAAGATTTTCAAGCATTTAAAACGATTACAACATTTTTTAAAAGATTTAAAAATATTTCACAAAGATTTTAAATATTTTAATGATTTTAAAGGAATACAAAAGATTCCAGAAAGATTTTACAACAGTTTTGCAAATAATGCATAAGGATTTAAAAAGGTGTCAAGAATTTTAAAGATTTCAAAACAATTCAAAAATTTTACTCGATTTCAAAATTTTTTACAAGATTTCAAAAGATTGTTCAAATATTTGTAATATTTCAATGATTTCAAACTAATACAAAATATTCCAGAAAGATAACACAAATATTTTAAAGAATTCATAAGGATTTGAGAAGATTTCGAGAATGTCAAAGATTTCAAAACATTTCAATGATTTTATTCGATTTCGAAATTTTTTACAAGATTTCAAAAAACTTTAAAAATAATTTTGATATTTCAATGATTTCAAAAGAATACAAAATATTTCAGAAAGATTACACAAATATTTCAAAGAATTCATAAGGATTTAAGAAGATTTCAAGAATTTCAAAGATTTCAAAACATTCCAAAGATTTTAATCGATTTCAAAATTTTTTACAAATTTCAAAATATTTGTAAAATATTTTGAATATTTCAATGATTTCAAAATAATACAAAATATTGCAGGAAGATTATACAAATATTTCAAAGAATTCATAAGGATTTAAGAAGGTTTCAAGAATTTTAGAGATTTTAAAACATTTTAAAGATTTTAATTGATTTCAAAATTTTTACAAGATTTCAAAAGACTTTACAAATATTTTTGAGATTTCTATGATGTTAAAATCATACAAAATATTTCAGAAAGATCACTCAAATATTTTAAAGAATTCATAAGGATTAAGAAGATTTCAAGAATTTCAAAGATTTCAAAACATTTTAATGATTTTAATCGATTTCCAAATTTTTTACAAGATTTCAAAGTTTTCACAAAGATATAAAAGATTTTAGAGATTCCAAAAAATTTTTAATATATTGCAAGAATGTAAAAGATTTTAGGATACTCTAAAAGATTCCAAGGAATATTCAAGAACATTAACAAATTTCGAAAGGCTTCAAGCGATTTGAATTTTAAGTACTTTAGGATAGGGGTATAGAATCCTAGGAATTTCCAATAGATTTTAAAAATTTGCAGGGATTTTAAATTATTTGAAAGATTTTAAAGGATTAAAAAGATTTTAAGAAATTTCAAAACACTTCTAGGAATCTTCAAGAAATTAAAAAATTTTCAACAGTTTAAAAATGATATGAATTTTAAATATTTTAGGATAATAATAAATATCCAAAGGAAGTTTTAATAAATTTTAAAAATTTGATAATATATTAAGGGATTTTATAGATTTTAGGGCATTTAAAAGTTTTCAAGTAATATTGAATAGATATGAAGAATTTGAAGGTATTTCAAAGGATTTAAAAGATCTCAGGGTACTTTAAAAGATTCCAAGAAATATTCACGATATTTTTAAAATTTGGAAAGGTTTCAAACGATTTAAGTTTTTAATATTTTAGGATAGAGATATAGATTCCGAGGAATTTTAAATAAATTTTTTAAAAACTTGTTAAGATTTCAAGGAATTTCATAGAATTTTGGGTGTTTAAGAGATTCCAAGGAATTTTTAATAGATTTCAAGCCTTTGAAGGGATTTCAGAGGATTTAAAAGATTTCAGGGTACTTTAAAAGATTCCAAGGAATATTCACGATATTTTTAAAATTTCAAAAGGTTTTAAACGATTAGAATTTTAAATATTTAAGGAAAGAGATATAGATTCCGAGGAATTTTAAATAAAATTTTAAAAACTTGTTTAGATTTCAAGGAATTTTATACAATTTGGGGTTTTTAAGAGATTAAAAAGGGTAAAAAGGATTACGTAACACTTAACTTATTTATTTTCTTACATTTTTTAATATATAAGAAAAACTAAATTACGGGCAAAAACTTATTTTGAAAAATTTTAAAAAAAATTAGAATCTTTTTAATAATTATGAAAGACTTTTGTAACTTTTCAAAGATTTAAACAAATTTTAGGCAAATTGAATTTGTCAAGGTGTCAAGAAAATGAAAAAAATGTTTTTAAAATTTATGGGAAAAATTTTAAATAAGCGCTTTGTAATTAATTCTAAGAGAAAATTGGAAAAGATTGCAAACCATTTTTAATTATTTCCTTAAATTTTTAAAGAAGATTGTAAAAGATTGTAAAGCAGAATTTTGCAATTTTGCCATGTGAGATAATTTTTAAAAATTTGAATAAGCTCAAGAGATATTCAGAAGTTTTGAAACGATTAAAAAATAATCAAACTTGTAGAGGTTGTTTAAAGAATTTTGCGAGGTTTCACGAAAATAAAAAGAAATATGTTGAGGTTCCTAGGAAAAATTAAAATGATTTTTTTTTCGAAAAATTAATTTGTAGAGATTATTTTAAAAGATTTCAAAAAATTTGAAAAGATATCTAAAATTATCAAAGAAGAATCTGGAAGATTTTAAAGCAATTTTTTTTTATTTTGCAGAATTAAAAAAAAATGCAGGAAAAATGGATAAAAAAAGAATTATCCTAAGATTCGTGTGAACATTTTAAATGATTTTTTATTTTGAAAAATGAACTTTCAGAGAAAATTAAAAAATTTTTTGATACATTTCAAACGATTTACTGAAATTTCGAAAAAGTGTGTAGAAGATTTTAAAGCAAAATGTTTTAATTGGGTAAGATTAAAAACAAATTGAGTAAATTCAAGAAATATATTTAGAAAAATTAAAGATATTTAAAAAGAGTTTTAAAATTTAAAAGATTTTTAGAAATGTACATTTTTAAAGATTAAAAAAAAAACTTTAGAGGCTTTAAAAGAGTTTCGAAAGGTTTCCAGAGAATAAACCAATTTTCTTTAAATTCTTGGGTAAATTTAGAAGATGAGGCAATTTTTTTACATTTTGAAAACTTTTTAAATTTTGAGTAAAATACGAGCTAGCTAAAAATATTTTTAAAAATTTGAGACGTTTTAAATGGATTGAAAATATGTAAAAATTTCGAAATATTTTTGAAAATTTATCAAGTATATTTTTTGATTTCTTCCAAACTTCTAAAAGTCCTAATCATCTTTTAAAAAGACTTAAATTTTTCCTAATCTTTTGTAAAATCTCATAAGTTAAAAAATTTTTTTCAAGATCTTCTAGATCCTTTTTTGACACATCTGAAATATTCAAAAACATTTTCTAATTTTTAAAAGAATTTTATAAAAATTATATTTATACAAATTTAAAAACAAACTTCAAACAAACGTCAAATTTATTTATTTTATTATTGAAATGTACTAATAATATTTATTTTTTCCTTATATTCTGATAATAGGGTATCTAATTTTAGTTTTCAATCAAACCTATTTAATCTGTTTATTTTAATTTAAATTTTTCAATTTAAATTTTTCTAAATTTAATTTTTAAATTTAATTAGGTTTTTGGTTGAAAATTAATTTTCTTTTTTTTTCAAGTGTTATTTTTTGTCTTTAATAATCCGAAAAGGAAGGTAGTTTAGAAGTTTATTTTCTAATTGTAAATCTTTTTCATGCTTTTTTGGCATACCAAATTTTTCTTCGATTTTTCTGTTCGATCTTAAATAAAAAATTTGTCTTTTTTCAAAATGAAATTGCAACTATTTGTCTGAAAGTTTATATTTTTTACTTGGAAACTCAACTATTTGTTTGAAAATTTATGTACTTTGTTGAAAATTCGTCTTTTTATAGAAAAATAATCTTTATAATTGAAAATTGCTCTTTCCCATGGAAATTTTAACTATCCCAGTTGAAGATTCATCATTTTAGTGGAAAGTTTATCAGTTTGGTTGAAAATTTATTTCTTTAACTGAAAATTCTACTGTTCTATTTTTCAAAATTCAATAATTTAATTCATCTTTAAGGTTGAAAATAAAGTTAGCTGGTTAAAAGTTGAACTTTTTTGTTACAGTTTATTATTTTTTGTTAGATTCGTCATTTTAATTGAAAATTCATTTCTAGGGTTGAAAAATGAGCTTATTTAATTGAAAAATTATTTTTTTTTGGGATGAAGTGGAATTTTTTACCGAAAATTTAACTATTTATCAAAAATTTGCTTGTTTTGTGGCGAAAACTTTTTTTTCAACTAAAAATGTAACTATTATATCAGATAAATATTCCATAATATTAATTAAAAACGCATTTATTTAGTTGAACATTCATTGTTCGAAAATTCATCTATTAGTTGAACAGTAATTTTTCAAACTCAAAATTTATTAATTTAAATTTTGGTTGACAATTTATTTTTTGTTTTAGTAAAAATTAATTTTTTTTCAGTTTAAAAATTTAACCATTTCAGTTGAAGATTTATTTATTTTTTTTTAAACTCATGTTTTTGGTTTAAAATTCAACTATTTCAGTTGAAGATTTATGCTGATTGAAAATTTATGAGTTAGGTTAAAAATTAATTTTATTAATTAAAAATGTAGCGGTTCCATTTTTGGTCCAAAGTTGATTTTTTTAGTTCAAAATTGAACTATTTCGTTAAAAACTTAATGTTTTTTTTATTAATTATATTCTTTGGTAGAAAATCGATCATATTGTTTGAAAATATTTTATTATCATAAAATATTATATAAATATATACAATATTTTATTATATTAACAATTATTTGTTATTGTGTAGCACTATTTCCTCATTTTTTTTTTAAATTGCAGATTTTAGTAGAAATTTGAAACCCTAAAAATTGAAAAAGTACGTTAAATATCTGTCACCAAAAATTTGTTAAACAAATTATTTTAAAATCCATTCTAATCAAAGTTCTTTCACTAGAAAATATATTTAAACAATTTCTCTTATTGATATTTATATTTAAAAATTATTTTCAAAGTTTTATTTTAATGTGATTTTAACAGATATTAATTCTGTTTTATTGTAGTATTTTGATACATTTCAAATCTACTGTAATTTTTTACCAGTTGAGTTTAAATAAATAGAAGAAATCAAATCAAAGTAAATAAAATAATTTAAAATTAGCTTAGGTCGTATAAAACTGGTCAGATGCCTTTCTTATATTCGCAGAATTTTTTTTTAATATTGTAAAGAAAAAAAACAAGGTATTTTGCCTTTTAAATATTTTCCGACTTCAATTATTTAGCAATAATTTTTTAATTTATTATTAAAGGAAAAACAGGCCTCATGTCGCGCCTCTTTGGTTCAGTCGACACCGAAGAAGTCAGGGAACTGAAAATCGTCCAATTAGAACAAAGGATTGCCCAAAATGAAGAATCTGTTAAACAAGCCGATGAAAATTTAATGTAAGCATCCTTATTATTTTAAATTAACAAAACTTCTCCTTATATTTATTATTATTATTTATAATTATTGTAATTTAATTAATTTAACCAAAAATATTATACTTTTACAGAACATTTTCCAGTAAAGCAATAGAGGACATTGAAAGATTTCAGCATCAAAAAGTTATGGACCTGAAAGAAACTTTGGCAGCTTATTGTGTTCTTCAGTTTAAACTTGCTAGAAAGGTATAAATTATTATTTTTTTTTCTAAATACTGTAACAAGTTGAATTTTCTACAAAAAAGACGAATTTTCAATAAAATACATAAATTTTTAATCATATGGTTGAATTCCTAAACTAAAAGAAAAATAACAAAATAAATAGTAAAACAAAAGTTAAATAGTTAAATTTTTATTTAAAACTATTTATTTTCAATAAAAATGAACAAATTTTCTACTAAAAGTTGATTTTTTACAAAAAAATCCATTTTCAACCAAACAGTTGATTTTTCTACCAAAAAATACAAGTAATTAACAAATTACGTTAATTTTCAAACAAATAGTGAAATTTTGAAACAAAAATAGAATATTTTCATTTTCATTTGAAAAAAAAAAAAATTTTTAATGAGAAAGAACGAATTTTCTACAGAACGGTTAAAGTTCTACTCGAAAATATGTATTCTTAACAAACAAGAAGTCATTTTCAACGACACAGTTAAATTTTCAATTAAGTAGTTCAACTTTTTGTAAAAAAATTAATTTTAACAAAAAAAATTGAATTTTCTACTAAAGAGACTAATTTTTCACTAAAATTATGAATCTTGAACCAAAAAAGTAAATTTTTAAGAAAATAAATAAACTTTTTACAATAAGATGTATTTTAAAACTAAAAATAGTAATTTTAAATAAAAAACGTGATATTTGAATAAAAAGACTTTAGTTTTAAATGAAAGGCTGATGCATTTGAAGAAAAGAGCCGAATGTTCAACAAAATACTTGAATCCTCAACTAAAACAAAATAATTTTCAACCAAAAAGTTGCAGTTTTGACAAAAAAGATTAAATTTCTCCTGAAAAGGAAGAATTTTTAATGAATTACATGAATTTTTAACAAAAAATTTGAAATTCCAACTAAAAAATATAAATTTCTAACCAAAAATAGATTATTTGAATTTAAAATTGAAAAAATTAATTAAAGAAAAAAAGAAATCATTTTTTAACTGAAATGATGAATCTTCGACTAAAAAAAATAGGATTTTTTTTAACAAAGAAGCTCAACCTGCGACCAAATGGTTAAATTTTCTATAAAATTTTCTATAAAATTTTTTGATTAAATTATTGAATTTTTGATCAAATGGCTGTATGTTTTACACAATTGTTTAATTTTCGAACCAAGCAGTTGAATTTTCAACCTTAAAATGTAAATTTTTAACAAAGAAATTAATTTTTAGCCAAAGCAGATTAATTTTTCAACCAGTTAGCGAATTTTGTACAAAACAGTTGGACTCTTCACCCGAAAATATGAATTTTCATCAAAAAAGATAATTTAACCATACATTTGAATTTTCAACCAAATAGATAAATTTTCTGTAAAAAATTAATTTGTAACAAAAAAAATTGATTTCTAACGAAAAAAAAATTTTAGTAAAAAAAATCGAATTTTTAACAAGGTAGTTCAATTTTCTACCAACGAGACGATTTTTCCACTCAAATCATGAATCTTCAACCAAAGAAATAAATTTTTGAGAAAGTAGTTCAACTTTTAACGAAATAGTTGTATTTTTAACCTAAAAAGATGAATTTTCAACCAAAAATGTAATATTTCATTTAAAAAATATTTTAGTTTTAAATAAAAAACTTTTTTCAACAGAAGAGGTGGATTTTTAACAAAATCCTGGAATTCTCAGCTAAAAGATATTAATTTTCAACTAAATAGTTAATCTAAAAAAAATGATTTTCCATCAAAAAGTTGAATTCCCCCCCCCCCCACACAAAAAAATAAATACATTTTTAACAAAATCCTAAAATTTTCAAGCAAGAAAATTAATTTTCTATCAATTATACGGCTTTTTGACAAATAACATAAACTTTCATCTGAATAGTTAGAACATGGGATGTGATGTTGTTCCAAATTTTAAATTATTAATTATTAGTTTACATTTTTTTCGCCTATAAAAATTTGTAACTAAAATAAGAACTAATTTTGTACCGAATTGTTACATTTTCTAACAAATTGTTGAATTCCCAAGCCAAAAAGACGAATTTTAAACTGAATAATTAAATTTTTTGTTAAAAAAATTAGTTGAAAATTATGTTGAATATTTAACTATTTTTGTCGAAAATTCACTTTTTGTTTAAAATTCATACTTTGGTGTTGAAGAATAAACCGAAATATTTTCTGGATAAAAATTTAACTATTTTTTTGAAAATTTATCTTTTTAATTTAAAAATTAATCTTTTGTGGTAGAAATTTCATCTTTATTGAATAAAAATGCAACTGTTTGGCTTGAAAATTCCACAATTTTGTTAAAAAGGTATCCTTTTTGGTAGAAAATTCTACTGCTTTGTTAAAAATTCGTGTTTCTGGGTTGAAAATTCAAGTATTTTCGTATAAATTTTACTTTTGGAGGAAAATTCACCTATTTTTTAAAAATTTATCTTTTTAATTTAAAAATTCATCTTTTGTAGTAAAAATCTCATCTTTATAGAATAAAAATGCAACTGTTTGGCTTGAAAATTCTACAATTTTGTTAAAAAAGTCATCCTTTTTGGTAGAAAATTCTACAGTTTTGTTGAAAATTCGTCTTTTTGGGTTAAAAATTCAAGTATTTCCGTACCAATTTTACTTCTTGTTTAAAATTCTTATTTTGATGTTGAAGAATTAAATTGAAATATTTTTTGGATAAAAATTCGACTATTGTTTTGAAAATTAAAAACATTTTTTGTATTACATTTTTTTTGACTTGAAAATTCATCCGTTTTAGTAGAAATTTCATCTTTAGTGGACTAAAATGCAACTGTTTGGTTGAAAATTCAACAATTTTGTTAAAATTTCATCCTTTTTGATAGAAAATTCTACTGTTTTTTTGAAAATTCGTCTTTTTGGGTTAAAAATTCAAAAATTTACGTAGAAAATTTATTTCTTTCAAATTCAAATACGCGTTAAAAATTTTTAGAAACGATAAAATGTAAACTTATAATCAATAAATTAAAACTTAGACTAACGATACATCGATTGTTTTGACTAGTCATTAAAAATTTGTTATTTGTGAAAAATTCTTATGTTTGGCAAAAAATAATCTTCTTGATTGAAAATGCAATTATTTGGTAAAGATGTATGTATTTTTTGTTGAAAATTCGTCTTTTTAATAGAAAATCAATATTTTTTGTTAAAAATGTAACTGTTTAGTTGAAAATTAAAATTTTTCACTTAAGGATTCAAGTATGTTGTTAAAAATTCTCATTTTTTACTTGAATTCAACTGCTTATTATTAAAAATTAAATTTTTTCATTAAAATTTTTACATTTTTCGTTGAAATTTAATTTTTTTATGTTGAAAATAATGCAGCACCTTGGTGAAAAGTGGATCGACTTTCTTAAAAATTTATTTTTTGGGTTTAGGATTTATAATTTTAGTGAAAAATTTATCTCTTTAGCAGAAAATTTAACTACTTTATTGAAAACTCAATTTTTTGGTTGAAAATTAATTTTTTTGGTGAAATTTTATATTTTCGGGTGGAAAGTTGTACTGTTTTGTAGAAAATTCGCCTTTTGGGTACGAAAGTTCTTGTTTTTTTTATTGTAAATTAATTTTTAAAATAAAAATTCAACAATTTCATTTTCATAAAGTCATATAGTTCATCTATTTTTGAAAAATTTAATCCTTTTTCGATAAAAGTGCTACTGTCTGGTTAAAAATTACTCTGTTTTAGTTAAAAATTAACTTATTTTAGTTGAAAATTCAGCTATTTTCGTAAAAAATTTAATTCTTGTTTAAAATTAATATTTTGATGTTGAAGAGTTAAACTAAAATGTTTTTTAGATGAAAATTCACCTAGTTTTTCGGAAATTTTTCTTTTCAATTAAGAAATGCATTTACTTTAGTAGAAATTTCGTCTTCATTGGATAAAAATTCACCTGTTTGGTGGTTAATTCAACGATTTTGTTAAAAAGTCATCTCTTTTATAAAAAATTCTACTGTTTTGTTGAAAATTCGTCTTTTTGAGTTGAAAATTCAACTATTTTTGTAGAAAATTTACTTCTTGTTCAAAATAATATTTTGATGTTGAAAAGTTGAACTAAAATCTTTTTTAGATGAAAACTCACCTAGTTTTTTGAAAATTTATCTTTTTAAATAAGAAATGCATCTGATTTAGTAAAAACTTCGTCTTTATTGGATAAAAATGCAACTGTTTGTTTGAAAATTCAACAATTTTGTTAAAAGGTCATCTTTTTTATATAAAATTCTGTTTTGTTCACAATTCGTCTTTTTGGGTTGAAAATTCAACTATTTTTGTAGAAAATTTACTTCTTGTTTAAAATGATATTTTGATGTTGAAAAGTTGAACTAAAATCTTTTTTATATGAAAATTCACGTAGTTTTTTGAAAATTTATCTTTTAAAATAAGAAATGCATCTGCTTTAGTAGAAATTTCGTCTTTATTGGATAAAAATGCAACTGTTTGGTTGATAATTTAACGATTTTGTTAAAAAGTCATCTGTTTTTATAAAAAATTCTACTGTTTTGTTAAAAACTCCTCTTTTTGGGTTAAAAGCAGAAGTATTCTCGTAAAAAATTTACTTCCTCAAAATTCATATTTTGATTTTAAAAAGTTTAACTGGAATCTTTTTTGGATGAAAATTCACCTATTTTCTGGAATTTTTTTTATACTAAAAGTTTCAGGAGAAATTTGATCTTTCTTATATAAAAATGCAACTGTTTGTTTAAATATTAATCTGCTTTGTTTGAGGCTTTATTTTTTTTGTTTAGAAATTTTGGTTAAACCATTTTGTTAAGAAATGGGGGGCTCCTTTGAAGATTGATATTTTCAATTGAAAAAGCATTTCTTTGGTTAGAAGCTTAACTATTTTGTTGAATTTTTTTTAATAATGGTTTATCTCCTTGGTTAAAAATTTAACTATTTTGTTGAAAATTTACTATTTTTTTTTTTTTTTTGAATAAAGGTTCAAAATTAAAATTGAAATAAAAAATTTTTTAATTTTAAGTTTCAATAAAATTTAAATTTCAATAAAATTAAAATTTCTTCGGTTAAAAATTTAACTATTTTGTTGGAAATTAATTTTTTTGCTAAAAATTCCATTTTTGTGCAGAAAATTCGTCTTTTAAAATTCATTTTTTCTAGATGAAATTTTATCTATTTTTGTTGAAAAAGCAACTATCACACTTTTTTGTTGAGAATTTATCTTTTGAGGTTGAAAATTCAACTATTTTTTTAA
>JAUELO010000231.1:1830111-1842838 GCA_032357855.1 Amphibolips quercusostensackenii | reverse complement strand
CTTATGATATTTGTGTCTGTGCATCAATTTTAAAGAGATGAATCTTCAACCAAAAAAAATTTTTACAAATTAGATCTACCAAAAGAGATAAATGTTCAAATAAAAAAATAATAAAAAAGTTAATTTCTAATCAAGTAGTTGAACTTCTTACTAAAAAAAAAACAAATTTTCAATTAATCATTCGAAGTTTGAATAAAAAAAATACTTCTCAATTGAAATGATAAGTCAATTCAACCTAAAAGAAAGAACTTTTAAGAAAATTCATAGTTTAACGAAACAGTTGAATCTCACCCAAAAAATAAAGTTTAAAATAAAAAACCGTTGAATAAAAAAAATGGATTTTCAACCAAGTAGTTGTACTTTCAACTAAAAGAGATCAATTTTCAACGACAAATTACAAAGTTGGATTTTAAGTTTCAAAAAGTAATACAAAAAATTGACCTCGACATTTTTTAATTTTAATGGAAAGAATTGAATCTTCAATAAACAAACAAAATAAATTTAAAAAATATCGATCTAAAAAAAACAGATAAATGGTCAAAAAAAAAAATTCAACAAAAAAGTTAATTGCCAATCAAATAGTTAAATTTTTAACTCAAAAAGACGAATTTTCAACAAAACAGTTGAATTTTCATTAAAAAAGATGCATTTTTAACTAATACGATGAATCTCTTTAGCAAACAAAAAAAACTTTTAACAAAGTACATAGTTCAACGAAGAAGTTAAATCATAATATTGTAATTTTTAATAAAAAATACAATTGAAATAAATCAAAAAAGACGAATTTTCAAATAAAAAATACAGTTGAATTTTCTTTCAAAAAGGTAAGTTTTCAAATAAAAAGAGAACAATTAAAACTTCAGTTTCGAAAAAAAATTAATTTTCAAAAAAAAAATTAATTTTGATACAAAAAATGTAATGTTTGATGTTTTAAACAAAAAAGATATTATTGTTAATAAAAAATATTTAAATTCAATATAACAGACGTGTTTAAAAAAAAGTTCAAACTTTATACAAAAACGATGAAATTTTTGCAAAAATAGTTGAATTAAAAAAAAAGGTATTTCCAACCAAATTTTTAACAAAATCTAGATTTTTAAAGAATTTAAAACAACATTTTGAAGCTTTTTAAAGATTTTTATAGGTATCAAGATAATATATTTTTTTCTTAAGATTCCAGGGAAAATTTTAATTGATTTTTTATTTTGCGAACTTAATTTTAAGAAAATATTTTTAAGAAGTTTAAGAAGAGGTTTCAAAGAAATAAAAAATTTTCGTAAGATTTCTGGAAAAGCTTTAAATGATTTCTTATTTTGCCAAACTTATTTTAAAAGAATATTTAATATGATTAAAAAAAATGACAACAAATTTCCCAAATAATCAAAAAGGAATCTAGAAGATTTTTAGACAATTGTTTTAATTTTTCAGAATTATTTTTAAAATTTTAGAAAAAATTCGAATCATTTTAAATGACATAGAGATTTGAAAAAAAATGTAAATAAATAAAAATTTAAGATTTAATAAACTTAAAACAAAATGTAGATATTTTACAACAATTTTAAAAGGTGAAAAAAATCAATAATGAATAATAAATAAATAATAATACTTTTTTTAAGATTCATGTGAATACTTAAAAATATTTTTAAAAATTACAAAATATTTATAAAACCTGAAAAAACGAATTCGGTAAACTTTAAGACAATTTTAGGAATAATTGAAGCCAGTTTAAAATATATTTAAAAATTTTAGAAATCATGAAAAATATATATTTACTTGGATATTATGAAACATTACCGAGAATCAATAATATATTTTTACATTTTTTCCAAGCGCGAGAAAGTCCTAAATATCATTTAAACTGACTCAAATTATTTCTAGAATTTTGTAAAATCCTGTAAAATTAGAAAAAAAACTGTTTAGTCTTAATTACTTTTCCTACACATCTAAAATCTTAAAATACTTTTTTGAATTTTTTCAAGAAAACTAAGAAAATTTTATTTATATAACCTTTAAGGAAATAGGCAAAGAAACTTAAACAATAAAAAGTTATTCAAAATTTTTATTTTGTATTAAACATTTTTTTCCTTCAATCATCTAAAACTTTTTTTTCTTAAATGAAAAATCTT
Organism: Amphibolips quercusostensackenii; assembly: GCA_032357855.1. Lineage (NCBI taxonomy): Eukaryota > Metazoa > Arthropoda > Insecta > Hymenoptera > Cynipidae > Amphibolips > Amphibolips quercusostensackenii. The sequence continues at coordinate 1,840,712 of JAUELO010000231.1, read as the reverse complement.
GTCTGGGTTGAAATTCGTCTCTTTGGTTTGAAAATTCACCTCTTTTTGCAGAAATTGCACATTTTTTATTGAAATTGCAACTGTTTGTTTGAGAGTTAAAATGTTTTTTTTTCGTTGAGAATTCAAAAATTTTGTCGAAAATCCGTCTTTTCGTCTACCGAAAAAAAATGTTTCAACAAAATAGATAAATTTTCAAGAACATATTTGAATTTTCAATCAAACGGATGAATTTTTGAACTAAAAAGATTAAATATAAAAAAAGAAAAATTTTCGACAAAAAATTGGTATGGTTACCAAAACCAAGAAGATTAATTTTCTATAAAAAAATATTAATTTATAACCAAATATATGAATTGTAAACCAAATTTTGAATTTTTGAAATAACTTTAACCTAATAATTTAATTTGCAAACAAAGAAATAAAATTTTAATCAAAAAGGTGAATTATTTACCAAAAAAATTATTATTCTATGACAAAAGACAAAATTCTTTCAACAAAATGCAAAAATTTTCAACCGGTAAGCTGAATTTTCAAGTGAAGAAGATAAATGTTGAACCAAACATGAAATAGTTAAATTTTCAATTCAAAAAATTCATTTCAACAAAAAAGAACGAATTTTCAACAAAATAGTTCAATTTTTCAGCAAAGAAATTACCTTTCAACTAATATAATAAATTTTCAACGAAAACAAAAAATTAATTTTCAACCCAATAGTTGAATTTTCTACCAAAAAAGACAATTTCTCAACCAAATAGTTTAATTTTCAATTAAACGAATGCATTTTTTACCAAGAAAATTAAATTTATATCAAAAAAGATAAATTTTCGACAAAAAATAGTATAGTTAAATTTTTAGCTTAAAAAAATAATTTAAAATGGAAAAAAAACTTATTTTCAATCAAAGAAACGAATTTTTAGCAAAAAAATTAATTTTATACCAAAAAAGATTAATTTTAACAAAATACACGAATTTTCAATCAAAACATGATTTTTTTTAAAGGAATTTTTAACCTTTAACAGTTAAGTTTTCAACCAAAGAAATGGAATAGTTCAATCTTAATTTCGAAAATTCATTAGAAAAAAAAATAATTTTCAACAAAGTAATTAAATTTTTATGCAAAAAAAATTAACTTTTAACTAAAATAATAAATCTTTAACAACGACAAAAATGTATTTTTAACCCAGTAGTTTAACTTTCTGCAAAAAAAAAGACTAATTTTCTACAAAAAAAAGACAAATTTTCAAAAAAATAAATTAATTAAAAAAAAATTGTTATATTTTCAACCAAACAAATGAATTTTCAACACAGAAGATTAAATTTTTATCAAAAAAGAAAAATTTTAGACAAAAAACGGAATAGTTAAATTTTCAGTTCAAAAAAATTAATTTCTAATTAAAAAAAAAATTTTTTAATTAAAGTAGTGAATTTTCAACCAAAAAGGTGAGTTAGTTACCAAGAAGATTGATATTCTACAACAAAAGACAAAGTTGTTTCAACAAAATGCAGAAATTTTTAAGCGAATAGCTGAATTTTCAGGCGAAGAAGATAAATGTTAAACCAAACACGAAACAGTTAAATTTTCAATTTAAAAAATTCACTGTCAACACAACAGTTGAATTTTCTACCAAAAAAGATAGATTTTCAACCAAATAGATGAATTTTCAACCCAGAAGATTAAATTTCTATCAATAAAGATAAATTTTTGAGAAAAAAACAGAATAGTTAAATTTTCAGTTGAAAAAAAATTAATTTTCAATAAAAAATATTATTTTCAACTAAAGAAATGAATTTTTTTAAAGTTAAAAAATCTTTAAAGTTCGATGTCATATAATTCCACACGCGGCGAGACATATTTTGTTAACGATAAAAATGGTCTGCTAATTTTAAACAATTTTAGGTAAATAAAAAATGGTGTCATTCATATTAAATTTACTACAATTTTCTCTCCATGATAATAAACTTCTGTAAATAATACACAAAGTTTTTAAATTATATAAGATTCTCTGTAAAATCTACAACAAAATATTAAAAAATAAAGCAAGTATTTTTGTAAAAAAAATGGTAATTATTGCGCGCACAATTTTCTAGTTTCCTCTCAAAACAACATATTTTGTTTTAAAATGGATTCGACCACTAAAATTTCATTTTTTACACGTGTAAAATAAATATTTTTTTAAAAACCTGTTTCCTTCACGCTTTCTCTCCAACCTTCTATCTGTTGCAGAAAACTTATGAAATGTTTGTCGAACGATAATATTGGGTGAGAGGCTACCCTCAGGAGGAAATTCTGCAAATATTAAAATGATTAATAATTGTAAAATATTTTTTATTTTGATTGAACATTGCATTTTTTTAATTACCTCGAGGCCCGCACGACGTCGATCTACAAAATCAGGATCAAATGTATCGGTGGTAACTTTTTGCCAAGCGTAAAGTACTTTCTTTTCAGGTAAAGGTGGTAGTACAATGTAAGGATAAGAAATTTCTAAATATGCACGGAGCAACTCAAATTCCGTGTAACGACGCCACAAGGAACTTATTTCCTTCAGAGCATTTCGGAACATAGGATCCGTGACTCTAAATGAAAAATTTTATATAAGATCAGTAATTTAAATAAGATTGATACAGACCTCAAACTCAATTTCGAGATCAAAAATAGTGTAAATAGGTCATAAATTTAAAAAAAAAAAGTGTAAAAAGGGTACTTAATAATACGCTTATAAGGTACTTTTTCGGGATCAACAAGTAATGAAATTCAGTATTAATTTATAAAAATTCAAAACAATTCAGGTAAAATTCAAAATAATGTAAATAAATTGGAAAAAAATTTTTAAATAAAAAAATCTGTCGATTCCTGTAAAATTGGAACGAATTTAGAGAAACTTAAAAGGTAAAGAAGAAGAATTCGCTGAAATTCATAAAAATGTAAAGTAAAAAAAAAATTCAAGTTAATTCAAAAGAATTTATGATCAATTATATAAACACTTTTTAAAATTCAAAAAATCAATTGAATTAAATAAAACTGAGTGAATTTAGAACAATACAAGTAAATTAAAAAAATTCAAGAGAATTCCAAAGAATTTAAAAGAATTCAGAGGGAATTAAAATCTTTTCAAATCTTTAAAACCTTACAAATTTCTAGCCAAGGAAATGACTGATGACTACGAAAGAATTTAACTTAAATTCATAAGAATTTAAATTAATTAGGAAAAACTTTAAAAATAGAAAAATTCCATTATTTACAATAAAATTTAAGTGAATTTAAAGAACTTTGAGGAAAATGAGAAAAATTTGATGATATTAATAAAAAATCAAACTGAATTTAAAAAGCAATTAAGTGCAATCAAAACAATTTAAAAATATGAAAAAATTAATTGAATTTAAAGTTTGAAATCAGTTTAAAATTTTTTTTTTTAATTTAAAAGAATTTAATAAACTGCCTAAGAATTCAAGGTGAGGTTAAAAGAATTTAGAATCGATTAAATAAAAGCTTGTACAAATTCAAAAAAATTAATCGATTTAAATAGAATTTAGTGAATTTAGAAGAATACAAGTAAATTAAAAACATTCAAGAGAATTCCAAAGAATTTAAAATAATTCAAGATGGATTCAGAAAAATTTGTAATCTCTTCAAATCTTCAAAACCCCACTAATTTCTAAGCAAGGAAGTGACTAGCGACTATAAAATAGTTCAAGTTAAATTTAAAAGAATTAAAATAAATTGAAAAAAATTTGTACAATCGAAAACATTTTTAAAATCGAACAATTCCATTAATTACAATAAAATTTGAGTGCATTTAAAGGAATTGAAGGGAAATGAGAAGAATTCGATAATGTTCATAAAAAAATCAAGCTGAATTTAAAAAGCAATTAGGTGAATTTAAAACAATTCAAAATTAATTATCAAAATTAAGGAGAATTTAAAATAATTTGATGAAATGCCCAAGAATTCATGCGGGGCCAAAGAATATCTCGAAGAATATAGGATCAATCAAATAAAAAACTTTAAAAATTAAAAAAAAATCCATTGAATTAAATAGAATTGAATGAATTCAAAAGAATACAAAAAAATTAGAAAAATTCCAGAGAATTCCAAATAGTAAATTCAAAAAAAGTCAAATTTCCTAATATTTGTAAAATCCTACTAATTTTTAAACAAGGTAGTGACAAATGATCATAAAACAATTCAACTTAAATTCAATATAATTCAAATAAATTGGGAAACATTTTTTAAATCAAAAAAATTTCTTAAATCGAAAAATTCCATTACTTAGAATAAAAATTTAAGCAAATTTAAAGAACTTAGGGAAATAAGAAGAATTCAATGATATTCATTAAAAATCAAGCTGAATTTAGAAAGCAATGAAGTGAATTCGAAACAATTAAAAAACATAACAAAATTAGTTCAACTGAGTAAATTTGAAATGAGTTAAAAAAAAAATTAAAGAAAATTTGAAAGAATTTGTATGATATGCCGCAGAATTTTCGTCGAGTTTAAAAAACTTTACGGTAAATTAAAACAAAAACTTTTTTGAATCCATTTAATTAAGTAGAATATACTTTCCAAATTAAATTCTAGATAATGCATCATTCAAAAATATTTTAAACGTTTTGAAATCCCTTCAAATTGAAGAAAGTAATTAATAATTACTTGGAATCTTTCAAAATTCTATAAAATATTTAAAATTATTAACTCTTAAAAATACCTTAGAAGTTAAAAAAATACCATAAAATCTTGAAAACCCCCTTAAATGATTGAAATATATTGAAAATTCCTTGGAATCTTCAAAGACTTTTAGAATTTTTCGTTAAGAATTCGTTTTTTTTGTTTAAAAATTGTATTATTCGGTTCAAAATTGAATTAATTTGTTGTAAATTCAATAATTTTTTCAAAAAGTCCGAATTCTTAGTGCAAAATTCAATTGTTTTGTAGAAAATTGATCTTTTTAGCTAAAAAATTTAACTGTTTTATTGAAAATTGTTCTTTTTGGGTTAAAACTTGTATTATTTTTGTAGATAATTCAACTATTTGATTGAAAATTAACTTTTTGGTTCGAAAATTCCACAATTTAGTTGAAATCTTATTTCACTTTTAACTGCAAAATCTTTTTTCATTAAAAATTCAACTATTTTGTACAAAATTTGTCTGCTTTCTTTTAAATTCAACTGTTTATGATTTCAAATTAACATTTTTTGTTGAAATATCAACTACTCCTTTTTTTTGTTAAAAATTCATCTTTTTCGGTTAGAAATTCAACTCCTTGGTTAAAACTTAAAATACTTTCTCAAAAGTTAAGTTTTTTTTGGTGAAGATTCATAACTTTAGTTAAAAATTTGTATATTTTTTTAAACTGGAAAAATCAACCATTGAGATCAAAATTCAAGTGATTGGTTATAAATTACAATTTATGTCTAAAACTCATATTTTCATATTAAATAGTATAAAATTCAACTATTTGGTAGAAAATTAAACTGTTTTGTTGCAAATTCGTTTTTTTCTTTAAAAATTAATTCGCTTTAATAAAAATTTAACTGCACCATTTTTGGTTAAAAATTATCTTTTCAGTTTGAAAAATCAACTATTTAGTTTCAAAAATTAAGAAACGAAAAAAATATAAACTAAAAATTAGTCGAAAAATATTTGGACTAACATCACGTTCATTGTTCAAGATAATTAGTTGAAATTTTATGTAATTTAATCAAAATTCGTATTTTTTTGGTAGAAACTTTAACTATTTGTTTACAAATTTATATTAATGAATTTTAAAAATTATATCACGTTACACAAATTTGAGTTAGAAACATGAAAAATTGAAAGATTATAAATCTTTTTTTTTTAATAAACTCTTTCGAGTCGTAACAAATTAATAATTTTTCAATTGTTATTCATACATTAAAATTTTTTTGAAACATTTTGAAATATTCTCTTAAATTTTTTTGCAAATAAAAAAACTCTTTAAATTTTCCCAGGAATCTTTAGAACATTTTTGTACCACCTTGCAACATTTTTAAATCCTTAAATAGTTTAAAAATTTTATTTCAAAATCCACTTTTTATTTTACAATTTTTGGAATCTTGACAAATTTTTGATCACTTTTGAAATTTTTTCAAAACTTCTAAATATTTTTTTAAATGATTCGAATTTTTCCTAAAAACTTTAATGAATCCTGCAAAATTACAAAATTTGCTTCAAAATATTCCAGATTTTTGTTTGCAATTTTGAGAATCCTTTAAAATCTTTTTTTATATTCTCTTGAAATTAATTTTTCAAAGTGAAAAATCATTGCAATTTTCCTAGCAATCTTAATAATTTTTTTTCCATTCTTTTGAATTTTCTTCAAATGTTTAAAAAGCTTCTAAATGTTTTGTTCGAAATTTTCAAAAATCTACATTTTTATTTACACTTTTTGTAATCTTAAAAAAATTTGAATTATTTTTGAAATTTTTCCAAAACTTTGAAATATCTTTTAAAATGATTAGAATTTTCCCTAAAGCTTTTAATAAATCCTGCAAAAATAAAAGAACTTGCTTTAAAATTGTTCACATATTTTCTTTTACAATTTTGAGAGACCTTTGAAATATTTTTACATATACTCTAAAAAACTATTCTTCCGGTCAAAAAATAAATGCAGTGTCATTTCCCGGTTTAAAAAATGCCCGGGTTTCCTGATTTCCAAGTTAAAGTCTTTTTTTTTAATAGTATCAATAGTGTGTTGAGTCCGAGGCCTGTTCATAAAATTAATAAAATTTCATTTTTATTAATAAGACTTACTTTGTCTCAATGAGGTAGACAGTATAAAATTCTTTTAAATTTAGTGGTCCATTTGCTCTTTTCTCCGCTTCAATAATTGAAATTTCCATATGATCGAGCAACGAATCCTGAAATATAAAAACATTTTTTATTAAATAAACAATATAAAAAATGCTATTTGGATAATTTAAAAAAAAATTCCTTTAATTTTCACACTTTCTGCGTTCGTTTATATAGAAGTTTTTTCCTTCCCCGAACAATAATATCAGAGATAAAAATTTTTAAAATATGATCCAAACTTCAATTGAGAAAACCTGCGAAAATATTTTTAATTTTGCAAAACCGTTCAACAATGTTATTTAATAGCCTATAATATACAATATCAAAAAAAAAAAGAAAGGAAACCAATGAAATCGTTAGGATCAGGAAAAAATTTCAGATGAGAAAATAATTATTTTATAAATTAATAATAATAATCGCTTTTCGCGTGACTTTTAAAAAGCATGATGCACCATTTGAAAAATATTAATTTTCAATGACTTAGTATTAAGATCCTAATTTAGGAATTTTTTAATTTTAAACGACGTTCGGAATTGCTAATTTTTTAAGCATAAATTTTGAATTCATTAATTTTTTAAGCTTTCAATTAGAAATTATATAACTTTCAACGTTTATAATAATTCAACGTTAAAGGTTCACAATATTAAAAATTCTTCTACTCTAACCGGTAAAAATGACAGTGGTTTTGTAAAAATATAAATCTAATTTTTCTAATAAAAAAATCGATCAAATTTTCAATCCTTTGAAATCCTTCAGAAATCCTCAGAATTCTCATAAAATACGATGAAATCTATTGTAATCTTTTAAAATATCCTAAAACCCGGTAGGTCTTATAAAATCCTTTCATATCTTCTAAAATTTTAGGAAATTATGTAAAACTACATAAAATTTGGTTGAATCCGTTAAAATTATTTAAACCATTGGAGTTTCCTTTAAATTTTTTAAATTACTTGCAAATTCATTTAAGAAATTGGAAATACCCAAAAATAATTCAAATTTTTTGAAATCCTTCCAAATTTTTTAAAGCTCTTGAAATTCATTTGAATGTTTCTAAATATCTTAAAATATTTTTAAAAAAATTGAAATTGGTTCAAATTCTTGAAATATGTTAAAAATTCCTTGGAAACTCTAAAAAAACCCTCAGATCCATATAATCCCTTGAAATCTTATTAAATTTTTAAAATATGTTGAAAATTTCTTGGAATCTTGATGAATATCCTAAAATCTTTAAAATCTTCTGAATTCCATTCATATTTGTTGAAGCTCTTAAAAATCCATTTAAATTTTTTAAACATCTTGAAATAACTTTAAATTCTAAAAATCTATTAAAAATTCCTTGAAATCTTTATAAGCATCCTAAAATGTTAAAAATTAATATTATTTATAATGCAATAGTATGAAATCTTTAAAGTTCTTCAAAATCACTTTCAATTATTGAAATTTATTAAAATTTATTGGAAGATTTTAAAATAAACTAAAATTTAAAAAATCCCATGAAATTTTATCAAAATCATGAAATCTGTTGGAAATTCTTCGGGATATTTTTAAATATCCTAAAACCTTGCGGGTCCTATAAAACCCTTCTCAATCTTTCGAAATTCTAGGAAAATTTTTAAAACAATATGAAATTTGGCTAAATCCGTTAAAGCCAAAAATATAAATTTCAGTTAAAATTATGAATACGAAGTCATCAAAAAATGCAGTAGATAGTCCAACCAAAAAGGTTTTAATTTTCAATAAAAAAGGGTATATTCAACCAAAGAAGACGAATTTTTAATACAAATTGAATAAATACTCAACTAAGACATATTTTTCAGTCGAGAGAAAAAGTTGAATTTTCAACCAAAAAGAAGAAATTTTCACCAAAATACATAAATTTTCTACCAGATACTTGGATTTTCAACTAAAAACGATCAATTTTTAACCAAAAAAAAAATAATTATTTTTTCAGTGGAAAAAATTAATGCAAAAAAAAAAAAACAACTAATTTTCAACAAAATATAGTTACAGTTATATAAAGTTACTTTTACAAATTCAGAATCATTATTATTCATTTTTATATTTAAATTAATTTAAAAAATTAAGGACGCTCTCGAAAAAATTCACCAAATTAAAAAAAAATTCCCTGGGATTTCCAGGTTTTTCCAAGTATATCAAATTATTTCCTTGAAAACATCGTAAAATATTCAATATCTGTAAAATCAATTCAAATTTTCAGAGCTCTTGAAAATTCATTTAAAACTTTTAAAATATTTTAAAATATTTCAAATCTCTTCAAATTCTTGAAATCTATTAAGAATTGCTTGAAATTTTTTTAAATATCTTAAAATCTATAAAATCACTTGAAATCTTAACAAATATACTAAAATATTTAAAATTGAGATCCTTTGATATCTCATCAAATTTTTTTAATGTCTTTAAAATTCCTCGGAAATACCCTAAAATATTTTCAATCTTTTCAAATCCTTTCAAATTTTTTGAAGGACTTAAAAATTTATTTGAATCTTTTAAAAAATCTTATTTAAAATCTCTTCAAATTTTTTTAATCTATTAAGGATTCCCTGTTTGAAAATCTCTTAAAATCTATCGAAATTCCTTAAAATCTTATCGAATTCTTAAAAACTATTAAAAATTCCTTGGAATCTCGATAAATATTCTGAAATCTTGGAAATTTAAATCCTTTGATCCCTTCAAATCATTGAAATAAATTTGAAAATTTTAAATCTATAAAATACCTTGAAGTCTTATCAAATTATTAAAATCTATTAATAGTTTCTTGGACATTTTTAAAATATCTTAAAACCTTGTAGTTCCTATAAAATCCTTCTAAGTCTTCAAAAATTATAGAAGATTCTTTAAAACTACATTAAATTTTGTTGAATTCTCTAATATTACTAAAATCCTTGAAAAATGCTGGAGTCTTTTAAAACTTTTGAAATTATTTCCAATTTTTAAAACTCTTTGAAATCCACTTAAATCTTTTTAAATATCTTAAAATACTTCAAATTTTTGAAATCTATTGAACATTTCAAACCCCTTGAAATTCCTTCAAATTCTTGAAACCCATTCAGAATTTTTTTGAATATTTGAAAATACCCTAAAATGTAAGAAATTCCTTAAAATCTTATAAAATTCTTAAATTCTGGTAAAAATTCTTTAGAATCTTGATAAATACTATAAAATCTTTAAAATGTAAATCCTTTAAAGTCATTTTAAATTATTGAAACCTATTCAAAATTTTTCGGAATATTTGAAAATGCCCCAAAGAAATGAATTTTTGAGTGATATTGTGGAATATTTAACTGGTATAGTGAATACATTTTCAGTTGAAAAAAATATTAATTTTCAACCAAAAAAGAAACAAATTTTCAACAAAATAGTTCGATTTTCGGAAAAAATTCCTTTTCATAAGAAAAAAAAACGAATTTTCAGTCAAATAGCTCATTTTTCAAAATAAATGGATTTCCTTTAAAATTATGAATCTTAAAAAAAAATTGTAACAAAAATTCAACTTTTAACCAAGTAATTTCATTTCTAGCCTAAAAGATGAATTTTCAACTGAAATGATGAATGTTTAAATGGAATACTTGAATTTTTAACCGAAAAGAAGAATTTTCAGACAAGAAGATTAACTTTCAAACAAAAAGATAATTTCCAATATTCAGTTGGAATAAGTTAAATTTGCAGTTAAAAAAATTGAATTAGAAAAAACTAACTTAATAAGATAGTTACATTTTTAAACAAACAACTGAAATTGTAAATCTTTGACTAGAATAGTTGAATTTCAAAC
>JAUELO010000231.1:1796623-1808802 GCA_032357855.1 Amphibolips quercusostensackenii | reverse complement strand
TTATATATTAATATAAAAATTCAAAATTCAAAGTGAGTTTAAAAAACTTTAGGATAAATTTAAAAAAAAAAACTAAAAAAAACCATTGCAAAAAGTATAATCGAGTAAATTTATAAGCATTCAATTAAATTAGAAAAAAACATGAAATGAATTCAAAAAATGTGATAAATTTAAAAATCCGATAAATCACAAAATTCTATAAATTAAAATAATAAGTGAATTGAAAAATTTAGTAAATTGAAAAAATTGAATAAGTTAAAAAAAGTTTAACGAATTAAAGAAAATTCAGAGAATTGAAAAAAATCAAAAGAATTTTAAGGATTCAAGAATGCAAGGTGAGTTAAAAAAAAATGTATGATGAATTAAGTGAAAAATAAAAAATAAAATAAAAAAATATCCATTGCAATGAGTATAATTGAATAGATTAAGAAAAATTTAAGAAAGTCAAAAAAATTTAAGTGAATTAAAAAAAGTCAATAACTTAAAAAAATTCAAGTGAATTAAAAAAATTCAATAAACTGAAAAAATTCAATGGATTAAAGAACTTTACTGATTTAAAAAATTGAGATAATTAAAAAAAAATCAAGAAAATTAAAAAAATTGAAAAGAATTCTAAAGAATTTGATACAATGCAAAGTGAGTTAAAACACTTTAGGATGAATTAAACAAAAAAAATCTACTGCAATGAGTATTATTGAGTAGATTTAGAAAAATCGAAGTAAATTAAAAATATTAAAGTGAATTAAAAAAATTCAAGTAAATTAAAAAAATTAAATAAATTAAAAAATTCAATGAATTCAAAAAAATCAATAAGTTAAAAAACTTCAACGAAATAAACAAAGATAAGTTCGGAGATTTAAAGGAAATTAAAAGAATTAAAAAAATTTGAAAATACAAGGTGAGTTAAAGAAAACTTTAAGATGAATTAAAACAAAAATAAAAAAGCATCGATTGCAATGAGTATAATTAAATGGATTAAGAAGAATTCAAGAAAGTTAAAAGATTTAAGTGAATTAAAAAAATTCAAGTTATTTCAAAAAGTGCAAGTGAATAATAAAAAATTTAATTAATTAAAAAAATTCAAGAAATGAAAAAACTTTAATGATTTAAAGAATTCAGAGAACTAAAAAAATTTAAGAAAAAAAATTTAAAAGAATTATAAAGAATTTGATGCAATTTCTTAGAATGCAAAGTGAGTTCAAGAAAACTTTAGGATGAACTAAACAAAAAGAAAATCTATTAAAATAAGTGTAATTAAGTAGATTTAGAAAAAACGAAGTAAATTAAAGAAATTCAAGTGAATTAAAAAAATTCATGTAAATTCAAAAAATCAAATGAATTTTAAAAAATCAATAAGTTAAAAAACTTCAACAAAATAACGAATTAGATAAATTCAGAGAATAAAAAATATTTTAAAGAATTTAAACAATTTAAGAATGTAAGGTGAGTTAAAAAAAATTTTAGGATAAATTAAAACAAAAATGGAGAAACATCCATTGCAATGAGTATAAGTAAATAAATTTCGAAGAACTCAACTAGATAAAAAATTAAAGTAAATTATAACAATTCAATACATTGAAAAATGCAATAAATTGAAAAAATTAAAAAAGTTAAAAAATAAGAAATTCAGAGAATTAAAAAAGAATCAAAAGAATTAAAAAAATTGAAGAATGCAAGGTGAGTTTAAAAAAAAATTTAGGATGAATTAAACAAAAAATAAAAAAATATCCATTGATTTTCCCTGACCTGCGGCGACCCTGTGGATGCAAAACCAAATAAGCAATAATACAAAAAAAGCTAAATTAAAAAAAAATCTTTACCTTTTCGAAATAGTCCTATTAGATTAAATTATAAATATATAAAATTAAATTATAACAATCAAAGGAATTTTTAATACCTAGGCAAGCAAGCCCAATCATGATGAAAGGTCCTAGACAGCCAAGGGCAAATAGAACAGGAAACAATATATTCCCCACAACTGCTCCGACTCGACCCATCATCATTGTCACACTAACCGCCATTGTCCTGAAAAAATAATATAATTTTTTTTTGTAATATTGAATCATTATTTACATTTTCAAATATCATACATAATATACCAAAATACAATTTTTGAAAATATTATTTCAGTGTAGTGTGATTCCCATTTCACAAAATATTAGGTAGGAATCGCTTAAGAAAAGAAAAAGAGGGTGAGGAGGATGAGGAGAAGGAAGATTCTAATTTAATAAAATATTGAATACTTTTCAATTAGATTCTTTTGAGAAATCTCCAAATTTGATTTAGAATTCTTTCGAATCTCGTTATTTTTTTATTAAAGGCTATGTTGTACTTATCCGATTCCTACATTACCGTCATTGTTCGCAACTTCCGTCCACACAAATTAAGGTATCAAAAGTTGGGAAATTAAGAGAAAAACACTAAGAATAGTTTGTATAAAACTACAATTTTCAAATAATTATTTTTTGAAAATTCCTTTTTGTATTTACAAAAATCTAGGACCATAAAATGTTCCTCAGTGCTTTTTCTTTAATTTTCAAAATTTTTGTGTTAGGCAGATAAAACATTGTAGTAAAATATTTTTCACAAAATTTTAAAATTTTAGGAATTACGTCATTTTTTAATTTTTTATGAGTTTTTTTGTAAATACTGCATTCCAGTCATTCTTAAATCGATTCTAATCAAATTTATAGGTGTTATGTAGAATTGCGTAACATTTTCTCTATATTTTTAAAAAAACAAGGGTCAAAATTTCAAGTAAGAAAATGTTAAAAAAAATTTTATTTTTATTTTTCGTTTTTAACCTCGTATTTTTTTATAATTTTTTTGTGTGAAAATTATTTCTTATGATTAGACCTTTCATAAAAAAAAGTTTAAGCTATGCAGTTTCAAGTTGAAGCGTGGACGTCCACTCTCCCGTGCAACGGCCGGGTCAAGATGCATACAGCGACCATTGTAATTTTTTTTTCTTGTCACGAAGAATATAATTTTTAAAGGAATTTTCAAACAAATAAAATAAATTTTAAAGCAAAAAAGATGGATTTTCCACCAAGAAGATTGAATTTCTTTAAAAAAAGATACATTATATAAAAAATTAAAAAAAAAATGAATTGTCAGCATCAAAAAATAATTTTTCTGCTAAATAAATGAATTTTCAACTAAAATTATGAATCTGCAATCAAAGAAATGAATTTTTATCCAAAAATAGAATAGTTATATTTGCAGTAGAGAGTTAATTTTAAACCAAATAAAATGAATTATTAACAAAAAAGATTAATTTTAAACGAAGATATAATTTCTTGAAAAAAAAGATATGTGTAAGATAAAAAAAGGAAAAGTTAAATTTTTTTAGTCAAAGAAATTAATTTTCCACCAAGAAAACTATTTTGCAACCTAAGATATGAATTGAAAAAAAAAAATATTTTTTGAACTCAGAAAGATAAATTTTCTGCCAAAAAAAATTAATTTTCAACAAAATATATGTGGGTTTAAAAATACATGTATTTTGTTAAAAATCATTCTTTTTGGTTGAAAATTCATTTCTTTTATTAAAGATTCATAATTTCAGTTAGATATAAATTTCTTTAGCAGAAAAATAATTTTTTGTTGTTGATGAAAATTTATTTCTTTAATTGAAAATTATTTTTTTTTCAACTGAAAATTAAGCTTATCAAATTTTTCTTACAAAATTTTCTTTTTTGGATTAATTTTTTTGAAAATTTATCTATGGTTGAAAATTATTCTTTTGATTAAAAATTATTTTTTTTAACTAAAAATTTATCTAATCAAGTTTTCCTCAAAAATTTTTCTTTCTTATATAAATCCAATCTTTTTGGTTGAAAATTCAACTTTTTAATTTAACGTTTATTTTATTTATTTAACAATTTAACTATTAGGTTGAAAATTCCTTTAAAAATTCGAATTTTTTTTCGAAAATACATGTAATTCGTTAAAATGAATCTTTTTTGATAGAAGATTAATCTTCCTGACAAGAAAGTAAGCAAAAACAAATTACTATGGTCGCTGTATGCATCTAGACCCGGCCGTTGCGCGGGAGAGTGGACGGTTCGGCAACCAGAAGAGTCATAATATAATTTGCTTACAAAAAAAAGTAAAAAAAAAATAAGAGCTTAAAGCAAAAATTCAAAATAAAAAATTTTTTCAAATTTTCTTCCTTGAAACTTTGACTTTTGTTTTTCTAAATTTTTATAGGAGAAAGGGTACCAAATTTTACATGATACCTCAACATTTAATTAGAAATGGTTACAAAATGTCGGAGATGTAGTTTTTTCAAAAAAATTCATCAAAAATATTTAAAGTGACGTAATTAATACAATTCTAAAATGTTTTCAAAAATATTTCACCGCGATGTTTCACCTATCTAACACTATGATTTACCCCAGTTTGAAAAAAAATAATGGAAAAGAAGAAGGAGAAGGAAAAAGAAAAGAAAAAGGAGAAGGAAAGGGAGAAGGAGACGAAGAAGGAGGAGAAGGAGAAGGAGAAGGAGAAGGAGAAGGAGAAGGAGAAGGAGAAGGAGAAGGAGAAGGAGAAGGAGAAGGAGAAGAAGAAGGAGAAAAAGAAAAAGAAGAAGGAGAAGAAGAAGGAGCAGGAGCAGGAGAAGGAGAAGGAGTAGATACAATGTTTCAAAATACGTTTTTAAATAATTTTAATTAAAAATAATTGTTATTAATACCTGAGATAAGTTGGAAAACTGTCAACGATGACTATCGTTACAGTCGCTCCTCCTATACTTGACAACGCCACAAAAACGGAAGATATTCCCAAAATTCCATTAGAATCTTCCGCCCAATACAAAATTCCGCAGCAGGACCCTCCAGCCACGAAGCAGAAAACTAAAAAAATAATTGATTAATCAGAAATTTGTAAGTGAAAAAAATAAATAAAAAATAGTTTAAGTCAATCAGAACTTACCCATTAATTTTCTTTTTCCAACTAACGTGATTAAGCTAGTTGCTACAGAATATCCTATGACTCCCGTCAGAGCAATTACAATAGAATTTATATAAACTGTCGCATTTACAATACTCTGAAACAGAGATATAATTTCTAATTATCAATTCAAGTTCATTCTATATTTTTATTTAATATTTATGATTTAAATAAATATATAATTGTGGTTATGCAAATAATCTGAAAAAATAAAACAGCAAAATTAAACCATTTTAATTTTTGAATTTCGAAATGAAATAATTTCAAAAAACATACATTTAAAGTGTGTCAATGTTTACTTTAAAGCTTTTACTATCAAATAATTTGAAACTTTTATTGTTTAAAATTAAACAATTTTAAAATTGTCTAGTACCAGTTGAATTTAGATCTGTTTTAATAATAATTATAAACAATTTTACTTGTCCAGAGTTCAAGTAAAAAAAAATATTATTAAAAAAATTATAACTCGAAGTTTTTAAAAAAATTTATTATTTTTACTGTGAACGAATTCAACTATTTTCAAAGAAATTTCAAATGAGTTTCAAAAAAATAAATATTAACGGCATGTGGCAGTTTTCATGTGACCAATTATTACATTTTATCATTTTTAGCGGCTTTATAACTAAAAAACGAATATATTGCGCCTTAAAATTTGGAAAATGTTTCAAAATATAAGAGAGCATGTATATCTGATTCATCTGATTTTTTATTTGATTTAAATAATGCAATTTAATTAATCCTATTTCATCTAGGGCTCTGAGGCCTTGTTCTCAGTTACATTTAAAATTAAAAATTAATAAAATTGCACCATATAAACAAAATAAAAACTTAAATGGGCCAGACGGATATGCCCTTATACATTTTGATCTATTTTCCGAAATTTTAAAACAATGTTTGAATATTTTAAAATAAAAATCCATCAAATAAAATCCATCTAGCTGGTCACCTGACACTCTACTGTATGGCCTTAAATTATAAAAATTTAAATTATTCTTGATTTCAATCGTTTGAAGTAATTTAAATTGAACTTTTTAAGAATAATCATCGCGGCTAGACAATATCACAGGAAAATGATTCTAATTAAAATTATACAAATAAGAATAATTAATAGTCATTAAATTTTATAACTTTAGAAAACACAATCATATAAAATTTCAGAATTTCAGTTTTTAAATTTAAAATTAAACTATTTAGAACTAAAAAAATGAAAAATGTGATACTTTTAACTTTGAAGCTTTCACTTTCGCCCAATTTTAAACTTATATTGTTAAGCAACAAATTTAAATTTAAATTGAATAGATCCACAATATGAGGTTTTTAGATGTATCAATTGAATTTAGATACGTTAACAAATTTCAAAGATTTCAGAATTTGAAAATTTCAAAGTAGTTCCACAAGGGAAAAATATAAAATTATAAAATCATAAATTTTTATATTTGAACAATTAAAAATTTTGAGTGTGATCGTGACAATTAGGACAATTCATCAGAAAAATATTTTTAATTGTATAAATTAGAATAAAGATAAAAAGCTATGAAATTTGATGACCTCAGTTATAATGTGTTTAAAACTGAACAGTTATAAAATTGGAGCGTGTAGAAATCCAAACCATTTTGAACTTTAAGCATTTAAAATTAAATAAAAAACACTTAAATATTTTAAATTGGGAACAAATAAATGTAAAAATGCCCTGGTTGACCGCGCGAATGAATCGATTATGTAACTGTATGACCATGAAGTAATCGCATACTGACTTGCTTTTAATATGATCAAACAAATATATTAATGCACCGGCCAGATAGCAATCGTGTGAGGCACGTTATCCACACGACGTGCGAGGCACGCACTGCGTGCAAGGTGCGAGACATGTGCATCGCACTTCATGAAAGTCGCATTTTAATTAAATGTAACAACACTTATTAATGCTGTGAAGCTCGAATTAAATTAAAATTAAATTTGTCATGAAAAACGAAATCGAAATCATATCTTAAGCCTTTTTATGTTAGAATCAAACATTATTAAATAAAAAAACAATATTTTTTTATATAAACTGCTGAAGAAATAGATGTTAGTTTTAGAATTTAGATTCCTGGGAAGCCGTGAGTATTTTCATTGTTCTAAGGTTCTTTATAGTTTGATTTCAAATTAATACTAAGCATGTATACATATTTTATAAACGAAACTGTATAGAATAGAATGAATAATACATAATTTTGCACATATATGTAAAAATTGATATTCGTACTGCTAGAGAGATTGTTCGAACAAAGTCTATTTTTATCAAATTTGTGCTGCTTGTTCAAGGGCGTTACAACCATTAGGTCTTAAACTCCAAATTAAATTGCCCTTATCTTACTATGTATATATACTGAAATTAAATCTTTGTAAGATACTCAGGGCCTACTCGTATTTTAAATTAAGTCTGTATTGGAAGTAAAGAATTGGCTAATTTTAATACGTTTTGAGTAGAAATATTTTTTTTTGGATCTTAACTCGAGCATTCAGAAAGTCGTTTTACACAAAAAGTATTTAAATAAGCCTATTTTTTACTACGAATACTACTTTTACTACTAAATATTCTTAGAAATTCCAGTGTGTTTCCACTTTACGTAAGTAAAGATGTTGTGAAATGTATCTTATTCTCTTCATTTTAATTATATCATACAAATATACAAAGATTATTAAAAATTAATGAGTTTGCACTGCGTGATCGCACCATTTCATCATGCGTGCGACTCATCTGCCACGCATATGCTGACGCAGTTGTGTGACATCATGAGCTCACGCCGTGCGAAAAAATACGCACGCGTGCATGCAGAATGCACACACTGTGCGAACATTTTGTTTTCTGGGTATTTCTATTTACTCATGTGCTAAAAATGTACAATCAGACGTTGTGTGGGGCATTTCGACCTGCAAAATTCTCCATCGGGTAATTTTTTACAACATAACTAAATATAAATAAATATAAATGTGTAGAAAGATGAAAAGTGTGTTAAGTTATATGTAACATTGTGAAGAAATTGAAAATGTCCTAGCGAATTCAGTAAACGGAATGGTTGCTATGTAGGCACTAAGGTCATGAAATCCGCTAGGAATAATTGGACAGTATTTCTTCGTAAGACTTTTACAGGAAAATTTTCGGCATTGAATTAAATTAGAAAAAATCCAAAAATATTTGGTTAATTTTTGACTCAAAAATAATAATTATAAGACAAGCCTGATAAAAAAGATTATTTAACTGTAATTTCTTACCTCTGTACACACAGGAACAGTATCTGAGGAATTACTAGGGCTAGAATTATTAAAGTACTTTGAACTATCCAGCATCTCACAAATTGTCGGAGCTCGACCTGAAACTGGGGTTGGATGAGCTGCTGTATAAGTTTCTATCATCGAAAACAGCTGCGGCATCCATAGTCTTAGAGAATTTGACCTGAAGAATTATTAAAATTTCTTATTACACTTTTAATTTAATTAACTTATTTAGATTACTTTTCGCCAATCCCCTTTCACTTTTCTCTTTTCTCTATTCCATTAATCTTTCCCTCTTTCCTCCTTTCCCTTTTCTTCTTCTCACTCAATTTAAGTCTCCCTTTTGTGCGGCGATATGCAATGGCTCTAAAAACTTCTTTTGGCCTCCCACCCTTCTTCAAATCTTACTATATATTTTTCTATTTTTTTTCTATGAAATCTTCTCAAATTGTGTTAGTAGATATGTTGAGTAATGACAACTTTTTTTTATATTACTTATTTATTTTATAATCACATATTATGTAATTTATTAAATTAAATTATTATGTCTAGTATGAAGCAAAAAGGAATAATTTAATATATAAATAATAAATTGATTAATTATTACGTAGAATAAGTACTTTTATTTTATAATAAAATTTATTTTGAAAGGGATCTAAAAATTATTGCCAAAAGAAAAAATTTTAATTGTAAGCAATTTTTTAATGGTATAAATTTTTAAATCGGTACCGGTTATCAAAAAATTATCGGTACCAAATATAAATTTTCTATACAAATTTTTTATGATTTAGGTTTTATTTTTAACGATTAATTAAAAATTTCAAAGATATGAACATATTTCGAAAGAGAAACAGGAAGATTTTAGAAACATTCTTTTGAAAAACTTTAAGTTATTTTTAAAGATATTTAGAAGTTTTAAAAAGATTTAAAACTAATTTCAATTTTGACAACATTAAAAAAAATAAACTTTCAGACTCATAAGATTCTTAAGATTTTTTAGATTCCTGGGAAAATATCATATAATTTTTAATTTCGAAAAATGACATTTCAAATTATTTTAGAAAATGTAAAAAATTTGACAATTTCAAAGCAATTTTTCTGATTTGAATATATGTTTTAAAACATTTTAGAAAAAATTCGAATAATTAAAAAAGATGTTTAGAAGTTTTAAAAAAATAATTCAGAATTTGAAGATTTAAAAAAAAAATAGAAATTTTTGAAGAATTTTCCTAAAATTCTTAGGATAAAATCTAATAATTTTTTATTAAAAAAAATAACGGTTTAAATGATTTCTGAAAATGCAGAAAGAAAACCTGACCAATTTTAGGGCAATTTTTTTAATTTAAAAAAGGTTTTAAGCATTAAAAAAAATTCTAATGATCTAAAAAAAATTTTTGGAAGCTTGAAAAAAAAATAATTTAAAGATTGAAAGAAAAAAAATCAAAACAAAATGAAGATTTTTGAAAATATTAAAATAAAATTTTAAAACTTTCTAAGGATTTTGAAGGGTATTAAAATGATAAAAAAAATTTCTAAGATTTGTCGAAAAATTCAGAATGATTCTTATTTTGAAAAATTAATTTTACTAGAATATTTAAAAAGATTTTAAACCATTCTTAAAAATTCCTGAAATTGTTCAAAAAAGAATCTCAAAGATTTTAAAACAATTTTTTTTATTTTGCAAAGTTTCGATACAATTTTAGGAAAAATTTGTACTATTTTAAAAGATACTTAAACGATTTAAAAAATATTAAAATATTTGAAAATAATTATAACCTGAACTAATTTCAAAAATTAAAAAAATGTAGATTTTTGAAGATTTAAAAAAATCGAATCTTTCAAGAATTTTGACAGGTATTAAAAAAAAAAAATTTCTTAAGATTCCTGGAAAAATTTTAAATGATTTTTCATTTTAAAAAATGACACTTCAAATGTTTTCCAAAAATGTAAAAAAATGTAAGATTTTAAAGAATTTTTTTTTTATATTTTAAACATTTCTTAAACCTTTTAGAAAAAAATCGAATAATTTAAAAAGATATTTAGAAGTTTTGAAAAAATAATTTAATACTTGAACATTTAAAAAAAAAACTTTTTAAGAATTTTTTTAAGATTCTTGAGAAAATATCGAATATTTTTTTATACAAAAAAATGACACTTTAAGTGATTTATGAAAATGTAAAAAAACCTGGTTAATTTTAGGCCAATTTTTAATTTTAAAAAAAGTTTCAAACATTTTAGAAATATTCTAATGATCTAAAAAGATTTTTGCCAGTAAAAAAAAATTATTTAAAGATGGAAAGATTTGAAAAAAAACTAAGACAAAATTAAGATTTTTGAAGATTTTAAAATAAGATTTTTCAACTTTTCAAGAATTTTAAAAGGTATGAAGAGAATACGAAAAATTCTAAGATTTCTCGGAAAATTAAGAACGATTCTTTCCATGAATAATTAATTTTAATAGAATATTTGAAAAGATTTTTTAACATTTTAAAAAACTCTTAAAAATGTTAAGAAAAGAACCTTAAAGATTTAAAAACAATTTTTTATTTTGCAGAATTTCAATATAATTTTAGGGAAAATTCGTATTATTTTAAAAGATATTTAAACGGTTTAGAAATTTTTTTAATATTAATATTTTTTTATTAAATATATAATATTAATAAAAATAAAATTTTTTAAAGATTTTTTGAGAAATTTGTAATGATTTTTTATTTGAAAAAATTGTTTTGTAAAATTTCAAAAAATTTCAAGGGATTTCTAAAAGTTTCGACAAAAATGTGAAAGATTTTCAGACAATTCATTTAATTTTAGAAGATGCTTAAAATATTTTAGAAAAAATTCTGATAATTCAAATAGATTTTTCGAAGTTAAAAAAAAATTCAAAATTTAAAGATTTCACAAAATCTAGAACAAAATGTAGATTTTAAAGATTTTAAAATATAATTTTCAGAACTTTTAAGGATTTTGGAAGGTATTCAAATAATAAATAAAATTCACAAAATTTTTAGGAAAATTCAATATGATTTTTTCTATTAAAAAATTAATTTAAATAGTATAGAATAAAATCATGAAGATTTTAAGACAATAGTTTTATTTTACAGAATTTTAATATAATTTTAGAAAAAATTCGTATCATTTTAAAAGATATTTAAAAGATTTAGAATTTTTTTTTACATTTAAGATCAATTAAAATTTTCTAATAATTTAAAATGTTTAAAAAATATAGATTTTCAAAGATAAAAAAATTCTAAGCTTTTTAATAATTTTGAGAGGTATCAAGAAAACAAAAAAGAATTATAAAGATTTAAAAAATTTTTAATAAAAAAAATTTCAAGGTATTTCTAAAAGTTTCGACAAAAATCGTCAAGATTTTCAGACAAATAATTTAATTTGAGAAAATTTTTAGAACATTTTAGAGCAAATTTTCATGATTTGAATAGATTTTTGAAAGTTTTGAAAAAAACTTAAAATTTAAAGATTAAAAAAAAATTAGAACAAAATGTAGATTTTTGAACATTTTAAAATATAATTTTCAAAGTTTTTAAGGATTTTAAAAAGTATTAAGATGATGAATAAAATTTCCAAAATTTCTCGGAAAATTCAAAATTATCCATTCATTGAAAAATGAATTTCAATAGAATAAAATCATGAAGATTTTAAGACCATTTTTTCATTATACAAAATATTAATATAATTTTATGAAAAATTCGTATAATTTTACAAGATATTTGAAAGATTAAAATATTTTTAATATTTAGGACTAATTAAAAATTTTAAATAATTTCAAGTGTGAAAATAATGTAAATTTTTGAAGATTTCAAAAAAAATCTAAGCTTTTTAAGAATTATGAAAGGTATCGAGGAAATGAAAAATAAATTTCTTGAGATTTAAAATTTTATAAATTTCAAGGGATTTCTAAAACTTTAGACAAAAATGTGCAAAATTTTCACACAATTTATTGAATTTCAAAA
>JAUELO010000231.1:1757664-1770196 GCA_032357855.1 Amphibolips quercusostensackenii | reverse complement strand
GCACCAAATAATTAGTTTCAAAATCAAAAATGTAAAAATATGGGTTTCAAAACCATAAGGCCCAAAAAATCAGTTTTAAAATTATAAGTTTTAAAAATAGAAGGGTAAAATTATAAATCCTCAAATACCTTTGCAAACACTATGTTCCAAAACTCGGACCCCAAGCCGTGAGACCAAAAAATGAAAGTCCCAAAATCATGAGGATAAAGTATGAGTTTCAAAATTATAAGATGCAAAGAAACACAAACCAAAATCATGAGTCCCAAAGTCATAAGGCTATAATATAAGTTTTAAATTCATAAGATACAAGGTTACAAGGCCCAAAATATTAACTGAAAAAAAAAAGATCCAAATATCTGATTTAAAATATAAGTTAAAATACAATACTGTAAGGCCCTGAATCATAAGTCTCAAAATCAGAAGGCTGAAAATATTAGTTTGAAAACCATATAGCCCAAATATATAATTTTTGTAATCATAAGTTTTTAAAAATAGAAACGTAAAATCATAAGTCCTTGAATACCTTTACAAACAATTTTTTCAAAACTAAGGTCCCAAACCGTGAGACCCGCAAATATAAGTCCCAAAATCATAAGGATAAAACATGAGTTTAAAAATCATAAGATGCAAAGATACAATGCCCAAAATCATAAGTCCAATATTCATAAGGCTAAATTGTGAGTTTTTAAATCATAAGATGAAAAAATTTAAGGCCCAGAACCATAAGTAAAAAAAAAATTTAAATAATCGACTCAAAATATAAGGCCCACAAACGTTAATTTTAAAATTTAAAGGCTAAAAATATAAGTTTCACAAACATAAGGCTAAGAAATGTCAGTTTTCAAATCGTAAGTTTTAAAAATAAGAGGCCAAAATTATAAGTCCAAAAAAATAAGATTCAAATAATCGACTGAAAATATAAGGTTCACAAACGTGAATTTCAAAATTAAGAGGCTAAAAAATAAGTTTCAAAAACATGAAAAATAAGAGGCCAAAATTTTGAGTCTTAAAATACCTCTACAAACATTAAGTTCCAAAACTTAGGTCCCAAGCAGTAAGACACGCGATTATAAGTCCCATAATTATAAAGGTAAAATATAAGATTTAAAATCATAAGATACAAAGATACAAGGCCCAAAATCATAATTTCAAAAATCATAAAGATAAAATTTATGTTTTAAAATCATTAAATACAAAAATACAAGTCCCAAATAATAATTAAAAAAAAGATCTAAATATTTTACTTAAAATATAAGGCCCACAAACAGAAGTTTCAAAATCGAAAGGCTAAAAATATAAGTTTAGAAAAATAAGGCCCGGAAATATCAGTTTTAAAATCACAAGTTTTGAAAATAGATGGCTAAAATTATAAGTCCTCTAATACCTTTATAAACACCATGTTCCAAAACTAAAGTCCCAAGCTGTGAGACCCGGAAGTATAAGACCCAAAATTATAACATTTAAACATAAGTTTTAAAATTATGAGATAAAAAGATGCAAGACCCAAAATCATAAGACTCAAAACCACAACGGTACAATATAAGTTTTCAAATCATAAGGTGCAAAGATACAAGACCTAAAATCATAAGTCCCAAAATCATAAAAGTAATATATAAGTTTTAAAATCAAAAGATACAAAGATACAAGGCTGAAAATAATAATTGGAGAAATAAGATCCAAATATCTGACTCAAAATATAAGTTGAAAGATATAAAACTATAAGGCCCCTGATCATGAGTCTCAACATCAAAAGGTTGAAAATATAAGTTCAAAAACCATTAAGCTCGACAATATCAGTTTTAAAATAATAAGTTTTAAAAATAGAAGGTTAAAATTATAAGACCTCAAATACTTTCACAAACACTGTGTTCCAAAACTGAGGTCCCAAAGTGTGAAACCCGAAAATATAAGTCCCAAAATCATAAGGATAAAACGTGAGTTTTAAAATCATTATAAACAAAGATACAAGGCTAAAAACCATAAGTCCCAATATCATAAGTTACAAAATCATGAGGCTAAATCGTGAGTCTTGAGATGATAAGATGAAAAAATTCAAGGCCCTATACCATAAGTCCAGAAAAAAAGAATTAAATAATCGACTTGAAATATAAGGTTCACAAACGTGAATTTTTAAATTAAGAGGCTAAAAATATAAGTTCAATAAACATAAGGTTTAAAATATTAGTTTTAAAATCATAAGTTTCAAAAATAAGAGGTTACATTATAAGTCCTAAAATAACTTTCTAAACACTAAGTTCCAAAACTTATGTCCCGAACAGTAAAGCACGCGAATATAAGTCCCATAATTATAAAGATAAAATATAAGTTGTCAAACCATAAGATACAAAGATACCAGACTAAAAATTATAAGTCTAAAAATCATAAGGATGAAATGTAAGTTTCAAAAGCATTAGATAAAAAGATACAAGGCCCAAAATAATAAGTTCCAACATCATAACTCTAAAAATCGAATGGCTGAAAATATAAGTTTAAAAATTAAGAGGCCCGAAAATATCAGATTCAAAATCATAAGTCCCAAAATCACAAGGCTGAAATATAAATTTTAAAATCATAAGATACAGAGATATTAGGCCCAAAATCAGCCCAACAACAATAAGGCTTAGGCTTAGGTACTAAGCCGTGAGACTAGGAAATATAAGTCCCAAAATCATGAGGCTAATATATAAATTTGAAAAGCATTAGATGCAAAGATAAAGGGCCAAAAATCATAAGTTTTATAATCATAGCTGCAAAAATAATAAGTCCTAAATTTATAAGTCCCGAAATCATAAGTCCCAATATCATATGAATAAAATATAAGTTTTAGAATCATAAGATTTCAAGGTACTAAAAATATAATTTTGAAGACCATAAGGCCCAAAAATATAAATTTCCAATTCACAAGACCAAAAAAATAAGGCTCAAAATATTAAATTACTTACCCAGGTCTACTACAGATGAACTCATGAAATATTTTTAATTTGTCAAAAATAGATCACTTTCAATTTTAAACTTGCAGGTAAAAATTTCAGGTGAAAATTTTGCTGCGTGCAGAAAAGGTGATAAGGATGCAATAATCGATTTCTCGATCACTGGATTTCATGCTCGGTGAATTCTCCGTTTTGTATTATAAATAACGTTTAAGCCTCTTAAGAGATCATAAAATGCAAGTGCAGATTAATTGAAGGTGGGAAAAACAGGTTACTGAAATAACAGTTGGTGCAATAAAAAGTTCATTGTTGATTTATATAATATAATCAAGATAAAGTCATACTGTTCCGAATGACCTACCTTTTATTCATGTATATTTTAATCAAGATTAAATAATGATATAATAAAATTTTTGAAACCAATAAATAATAATTAATAATAAAAATTTTAAAAAGAAGTCGAATTTTCAACAAAAGAGTTTAAATTGCTACCTACAAAAACGAATTTTCAACCAAATTTATGAATTTTTGAACAAAAAATAATTATCTCTAACCACAAAAAATATTCAATTTCAACGAAAATGACAAATTTATTTAAAGTCAGATGAATCTTCTATTCAGAAAAACAAATTTTTTATAACAAAAAAATTAAGAGAATTAATTAAATTTTCAACAAAATAGTTCAATTTTCATAAATGATAATGAATAAATGATCAATTAATTAATAAATCAAGCACTCACGTTAACAAACAAATAGCTCAATTTTTAAATCAAAACGACGAATTTTTTTAAGTGACAGATGACTTTCAAATTCAGAAGAACGAATTTTCTGTTAAAAATATACATTGTTTAACGAAACAGTCAAATTTTCAAGAAATTTATTAAATTTTTAATAAAGTAGTTAAATTTTTCACAAAATATTTGAATTTTTCAGAAAATAATTTAATTTTCAATAAGTAACTTTTTTTAAAGCAAAATAATTAAATTTTTTACAAAATATTTGAATTTTAAACGATAACCAATTAGTTAAATTTTTAAGTCAAAACGACGAACTTTTTTAGATGATAGACGATCCAGAAGGATGAATTTTCAACCCCAAAAAAATTGATATTTAACAAAACAGTTGAATTTTTAAGAAAATAATTAAATGTTCAACAAAGTCGTTGAATTTTCCACAAAATTGTTAAATTTCCAAAAAAATAATTAAATTTTCAACAAAGTTGATTTTTTAAATTCAAATTAAATTTTCAAGAAAATAATTAAATTTCCAACAAAGCAGTTAAATTTTTACACTCCAATAATTGTCCCTAACAAAAATTATTGTTCTACAAGACAGTTAATTTTTCAAGGAAATAATTAAATTTTTTGCATTATAGTTAAATTTTTCAAAAAATAGTTAAATTTGAAAGAAAATATTTAAATTTTTAAAAGGCACTATTTTCTAACAAAATATTAAAATTTTCAACAAAATAGTTAAATTTTCGACGACAACCAAATAGTCGAATTTTAAAGTCGAAACAAAGATTTTTTTTAGATAGCAGATAAATCTTCAATCAAAAAAAAAAGAATTTTTCATCTAAAAAAATTACTGTTTATCCAAAACAGTTCAATTTTCAAAAAATAGTTAAATCTTCTCTAAAATAGTTGAATTTTTACAAAAATAGTTGAAATTTAAATAACAAAAAAGTTAATTAATTAATTTAATTAATTGATTGATTCATTGATTGAGCAAACAGTTGGATTTTCAACCAAATAGTTGAATTTTTAAGTAAAACGACGAATTTTTTTAGATGACAAACAAATTTTTTATTAACAAAAATTATTTTTCAAAAAAACAGTCAAATTTTGAAAAAAAATATTAAATTTGTAAAAAAATAGATAAATTTTTTACAAAATAATTACATTTTTAACAAAATAATTAGATTTTTTACGAAACATTTAATTCTTTCACAAAATAATTAAATTAAAAAAAAGAAATAAATTTCTGACAAAAATAATAAAACTTTGACCCAAAAAAATAATTTTTTTTTAAACAAAAAAGTTAAACTTTGAAACAAGTAGTAGTAGTATTTTTTACAAAAATAAAAATATAACAGTTCTACTAAAAGTGATGAATTTATTTTCAAACCGAAAAATCGAACCTTCAAGCCCAAAAGACAGTTTTTTTAGTTTTTTTTTTTTAGAAAACAGTTAATTCATTAAATAATATCTTTTCTACAAAGGAAGATAAATTTACTAATAAAAAAGGAGGAATTTTTTTAGTTAAAAGTCAAATCTTCAATCCAGAAGGTCCAATTTTTTATCCAAAAAATAAATGTTTAACAGAAAGTTTAAATTTCAACAAAATAATTGATTTTTCAACACAATTATCAAATTTTCAATAAAATAGTTCAACTTTTAATGAAATATTAAATTTTCAACAAAATAATTATATTTTCAACAAAATATTTGAATTTTTCGACTAAAATGATGAAGCTTAAGCCACAAAAAATTAAAACAAAGAAGTTTATAAGAAGATAACTTTGTAAAAAAAAGTTAAATTTAAAAAAAAAATTTTAATTTTTAACAGACTGGTTGAATTTGTAATTCAGTAGTTGAATTTGTCTCTAAATGATACATTTTGAACAAAGTGGATGAATTTTTGAGCAAAACGACGAATTTTTTAAAAATACATTTCAATTTTTAATCCAGAAACAAGAATTTTCATCCAAACAATGAATAAAAAAACAGTATAATTTAAAAATATAATAAAATTTTTCACAAAATAGTTAAATTCTTAACAAAATAATTAAATTTTTAACAGAATAGTTTAATTTTTGAATACAGTAATAAAGCTTGACCAGAAAAGACGAATTTTGAACAAAATATTTTAATCCTTAATTAAAGCAGAATGATTTTTCAACAAAAACTATCTATATATAGGTGCGTGGTCGAAATTTTCTCTTTCTCCTTTCGTCATCTCTCTGCACTTGTTCCCCTTTTCCCTTTTCTCTTTTCCTCTTTCCTCTTTCCTCTTTCCCCTTCTGCCTTTCCCATTTTCTTCGTCGCTGCTTCCTTTCCCATTTTTCCTTTCCTTTATCCTCTCCCCTTCCCCTTTCACACTTCTTTTTCCCCTTCCCCCTCTCCCTTTCTCTATTTTCTCATTTCCCTTATTTCCGTTTCCCTTTTCTCCTTTACCTCTTTGTCCCTTCCCCTCTTTTTCTACTTCCCTTTTTTCCCTTTTCCATTTCCCCTTTTCAATTAAAAAAAAAAAATTTCACAAAAGATATTTTTCACAGAAAGTTAATTTTGAACCACATAGTTGAAATATCAACCCAAAGTGACGAATTTGCAACAAACTTTCTACAGAAGAATTACATTTCCAACACAAAAGCTCATCTTCAAACAAAAAGTTTAATTTTAAACTAAAAAAATTAATTTTCAACTAATAATGGAATAATTTAATGTTTAGTTAAAAAAAATTAATTTTTAACAAAAAAAAAAGATTTGAAAAAATAGTTAAATTTTTGACAAAGTAGCTCAACTTTAAATCAAGGAATTCTATTTTCAATCCAGAATATTATTTTCTCCTATCAAAAAACACTAATTTGCACAAAAAAAAACATAATTGTTTAACCAAATTGTTGAATTTCATAATAAAAATAAATAATTATTTTTATCCAATAATCAAATAGTTAAGTTTTTTATTAATATTTGTTTTAACCTAAATAGTTTAATCTTTAACTAAAAAAATTAATTTGAAAAAAAGCATTTTTAGTTTTAATCAAGCAGTTAAATTTTTATCGAAAAACAAGGAATTATCAATGAAAAATTAAATAGTAGAATTTTTAAGTGAAAACGTTAAAATTTTAAACTAAAAACAGAATAGTTAAAATTTCAGTTGGAAAAAATTATTTTTCAGCCTAATAAGTAGTATAAATAGGAGAGTTCTATTCCGTTTTCTGACTGAGACTGGTAAGGTTGGAATCCTTCTAACTGTCTTACCGACTATCGGTAGAACAGTTTTACCACGTACTTGTATTGAAGAGCAGTTAAATGCAAGCCAGTTACCGACGGTCGGTAATACAGTTTTATGACATACTTTAATCGCAGCGTGGTCAAGTGTAAGCTAGTAACTAACGGTCGGTAAAACAGCAGGATTTCCGTCTTATCGGCCTTGGTCAGCATACAGTTCAGAACTCTCCCAGCTACACTACTCAAATAGTAGAATTTTTGAACAAAAGAAATGAATTCTGAATTGCAAATATAATAGTAGATTTAAAAAAAAATCGTTAGATTTTCATACTGTGTTCTATTTATTCAGTTTATTTCAAGTAAAAAAAAAAACAATAAAAAGAGGAAGCTACTTAAAAACAAGAGAATTATTTTGTTTTAAATTCTTTTTTTTCGGTTAAAAATTTATTATGTTTAGTTGAATATTTAACGATTTGGTTAAAAAATCATCATGAAAAAAAATATTTCCAGGTTGTGAATTAAAACTTTTGTGCAGAAATTTAGTATATTGGTTTGGAAATTCAGCGGTTTGGTTAAAGATTCATTTTCTTTATGAATAACTTAACTATTTTCTTGCAAATTCTTTTTATTCCTCAGCAATTGAAATTTCAAACCTAGTTTAACTTACTTGATTTTTTATTGAAAATTTACATTTTTTAGTTGATAATTTAACTTGTCAGTTGAAAATCTATCTTTTTGGTTCAGAAATTCTATTACTCAGTAAATGCTAAAATTTATTTGTTAAAAAATTCATTTTTTCTGACTTAGAATGATTATTTTAATTTAAAAAATTCATCTATTTGGTTGAAAATTTTAACATTTTGTTAAAAAATAGTTTCTTGTCTAAAAATTTATCAATTCAAACACAAAATCTAACTATTCCATTTTTGGTCGAAAATTGATCTTTTTCAGTTAAAAATTGACCTCTTCGGTTAAAATGTTTTGTTAAAAATACATATTTTCGGTTTGAGAATTCCATTATTTAATAGAAGACTTCTATTTTGCCTGAAAAATGCAACAATTTGGTCAAAATTCAACTATTTGGTAAAAACTACTTTTGAAAAAATTATTTTTTGGTTGCAGATTTATCACTTGGTGAAAAATTAAACTATTTTTAAAAATATCTTTTCGTTCGTTAAAAATGAATTTTTTAACAAAAAATTAAACTATTCAATTTTTAATCGAAAATTGATCTTTTTTAGTTACTAAGTCAACTTTTTTATCAAATATCCATTTTTTTAGGTGAAAAATTTAACTACTCACTTAGGATTTCAATTAGTTTGTTAAATATTTTATTTTTTTTTACCAAATCGTTAAGTTTCCAATCCAAAAAGATTAGGTTTCAAAAAGCGGTCAGATTTTTATTAAAAAAACTCACTTAAGGACCAAATAGTTGAATTTTTCACTAAAATAATGAATCTTCAACGACGAATTAATTTCTTACAAAGTAGTTACATTTTCAACCAAGTAGTTTATTTTCCGAAAAATTATGTATTCTCAAAGAAACATATGATAGTTCATATTTCGATAAAGAAAAAAAACTTTAATTATAAATCAAAAACATCTAAATGCTACCAAAAAGGTGAATTTTTAACAAAATAGTTGAATCCTTAACCAAAACGGGACAATTTTAAATTCAAACTATTAAATTTAAAACAAATTGAACTGTTACATTTTCAGTGAACAGAAATAATTTCCCAAAAGAAAAAACGAATTCTTAGCACAATAGTTAAATTTTCAACTTAATGTATTAATTTCAATCTAAAATAATGGATCTTCATAAAAAAATGAATTTTTAAGAAAAGAGGGTGGCATGAACATGGTTTTGTAAAGAAAACCCTTTAAGCTTAAGCTTAAACTTATTTTAAATATACCGCTGAAAGTAAATGGCGGCTCTTGTTTAGCGCAGGCGTATACACGCTGCTGCCCAGTGACCTCCACTTTGGTATGGAGACATACTGCGATTGCGCTAAGATACTTGAGAGGAACACGATGCGACAAAAGAAACGGCGATTAACACTTTGGCAGCCAGGGTCGCTAGCGACCGTGGGTCCTTACACGGCAGCATCGTCTGCTATTCGCATTGTATCAGATCGTGATAACGCAGTGTCATGGTGCTTCTTACAATAATACAATGCGTTATTTTTCTCAAGTTTGTAATTTTACACAAATCTTTTTTTACAGTGCAGATCAGTGATACACGTTTTTGACATAATCACCTAACCTTAAAACAGTCCGTTATCAACCACAGTTTTTTATGGGCAGTGTCTATGGTTACGGAATTTTTCGAAGCGTTAGCCTTGAATGACCTGCAGAAAAGAGGGTAGAGTTACGTGAAATTCCGTAACATTAGAAAGTGCGGGGGTCATTCTCTATCGTTACGGATTTTCCCGTAATGCTATCCCAGAACAAGCTCGAAAAGGGATAAAAGTTACCGACACTTTCGTAACCATAGACAGTGAGTTTCTCGTAACGAAAACTTAATCATTAACTGGAACTATCAACTAAAACTTTTTTTCTTACATTTCTTATAAAAGGCAATAATGTAAGCTCTAAAACTGAAAGTGTAAATAAATCAGTTTAACCTTACCTTTCTACAAGCTCAGCCTTCCTTCCACCCAAAGGGGCTTCTCTCTCACGCAACTCCTCTTTTAACTGGGCAACATTCCATTCACTGTAATC
This sequence comes from Amphibolips quercusostensackenii, assembly GCA_032357855.1. Taxonomy (NCBI): domain Eukaryota; kingdom Metazoa; phylum Arthropoda; class Insecta; order Hymenoptera; family Cynipidae; genus Amphibolips; species Amphibolips quercusostensackenii. The sequence goes on along the minus strand of JAUELO010000231.1, from coordinate 1,760,591 downwards.
CATTTTTTTCATTCTTTTTTTTAATTAGATCACCAGGTACTTACAAATCTACGCTCTTATCACATTGTGCAATTTGTAAATAATGTAATTTCGTGCCTATATCCTAGCGCTTGAGCACAAGGAAGGACCCCAGGGTCCCTGCTGCCTTCTACGCTGAGCTTGACAAATCGCCGTCCTTATTCGTTACACGTTTCATTTTTAGTAAGGGTTCGGCATCACTGCTTGAATTCATATACTTTTGAGATCATCAGGCAGATAAAGGTGTTTGGCTCGAATCTGTCCTGATTGCGCTGAACGCAAATAGTTGGAGAGAGGTAAAGTGGGACCCGGCGAAAAAGTGGAAAATGACTAACAAGTGTCTAAAGACAGAAGACCAATCAGGAGACGAAATCTTAATACAAATACAAAACAAATTTGAAATATTTGAAACCTCCGAAGAAGAAATCGAAGTGGATATGGAGCAGAAAGATCTGGAAGGACAAATAAGTCTACAAAATTTTCAGGAGAGATAAGCGACACAACGTTAACTAAAAAATTTAGTGAATGATATACTCCTTACGGATTTACAATCTATGTCGACAGCATGGATAGCTACAAAACAATTACAGAAAATTTGGTCCAAAAAAAAGTACCACATAATACGTATGCTACTCAGGAGAAAAAAAACAAACCATATTGTACTTAAAGAAATAGCTGAATGCTATCGAGACGCACTTAAAGAAGATATCTAAGCCTAAAAAGTCGAGAAACTGAGGTGTATTCAACTTAAGGATAAAAGGAAACCACCATATCCTTACACTATCTGTCAGCTACAGTCAAAAACCCCGTAGATTTAAAGGATATAAAAAAATCAAGTACCTATACTATCTAGAAATAAGACAAGAGACATATACACGGAGAGAAGTTTGTCAGAGTCGCTCACTCAACACTTGCTTTTGTCGCGCCAAGAACACAATGAACAGCGTCACTTCTGTTTGGTAGAGCAGCTCCACTAATTCGGAAGAACCATTGCTTCAAACTATTTAAATTGCTTAATCAACAGCAGTTTAGGAAGATATTACAACCACATTTTGAAGTAACTCATCTTTACAAGTTTAAGGTAACCGCTGCCCCAAATCTAAAGCAGATGATACACCAAACAGAAGTGCAGCGCCTCTCTCATCGCTAGCGCAATGGTTTTGCCTAACTTCTCTCCGTGTAGGAGTAAAAGAAGGGTAACACAGTACCATAGGTGCCAAATATTTGAACACGGAACTAATCACTGTTACATTTAACCCAGGTGCATCAAGTGCCTCAAGAATCACTTGACAATCAACTGTGATAAGACACTAGACCAAAAGCCTCAGTGCATCGATTATTATCTAGCCAACTCCCCAGGGTGTCCCAAATATCAGGAAAATCTTAGTACAGTGACGGAAAAAAGAAACAGGATAAGCAGCAGTAAAATGAAAACTGCTTCACAGTATACAGAGAGGGTTGACAACAGCATTTTCCTTGAAATCAGAAAACGAAGGCCGGCAGAGACAACGCAAGAGAGGAAAACGAATGAGGCGACAACGCACACGAGAGTCATGCGTCAATTTGACAATCAGAGAGCAGCGAGACCAGAGACAACGAGTAACAACTGATTGAGAGGACCGAATCAACAAAAGCGCAGAACCTAGTTTAGGATCAGAACATTAGATCAATAGTTTCCAGGAATTAACACGTGAGTTCAAAATATTAAAGAGCTTAGTCGATGTGAATAAACGTAAAGAGTCAGTAAGGTAATTTAATGCGCAACTATCGCAAAAAAGAAATCCATTAGCAGCTATTCAAATATTTTTTTTAATTTCCTAAAAATGCCAGTAAATAGAAAAACTAATAGTATACTAAAAATTGTCTATTGGAATGCCGATAGAATTTTTAATAAGCATATAGAGTTACAGAAATTTATTAACTAACACAAAATGGATATAATCCTTATAAACTAAAGTAAGCTTAGTGATGAATCTAGATACTTTGGATATAGAGGGTATACCAGTTACAGAAAAGATCGTGATAGGCAAGGAGGCGGACTCCTCATTGTAGTTAAAAATAACATACCAGCTCAAGAAGTTTTTGTTAATACCATGCTAATGGAGAGCATGAGCATCAAATTAAGAAATAATCTTATAATAATCGCGGCTCATAACCCACCTATTTAAACTATTAGCTTAGATAAATTCAATGCAATGTTAAATACAGACACAAAAGTCTTGTGCATGAATGATTCTAACTCAGACCATACTAGCTGGAACTACAATCAAGATAATGCAATTGGGAAATCCTTATATAATTTTTTAAACAGTAAGGGTTATTAACTGGTAGCACCAGATGGCTATACACTTTATCCGTGTAATTGTCTGTCTGCTCCTTCCACAGTAGATATCGGTATAAATAAAAACATGAACTACGTAGTAAATGCTGAAGTAATAAATAAATGAAATTTAGATCACCTGCCAGTAATATCAAAAAGAAGCAACGAAAAATTAGAAGTCATCAACAAAACTATTCTTTACTATAAACTAGCTGATTGGGATAAATTTAGAATAGAAATAGATGTAAAATTGACCATAAATTCCAAAATAGATACATATGAACAAATAGAACAGAAAGGGCAGCAATACGCACTTTGCATGGAAAGAATAGTTCAGCCATCAGTAAAGTTTCTGAAAGAGTAATACTAAATAGATTTAGAAACCATGAAGCGAAGCACAAACAGCTAATCCAGGAGCAGCTCGGTTTTAGGGAGCGCGAAAGCACAGTTCACCAGGTAGCAATTGAAACAGATTATATAAGTACTAATTATAACACAAATCACTCTACAGCGGTAGCACACCTAGATATGCCCGCTTTATACAAATAAAGCGGCGGCTTAAGCCTACAGGGTTCTCGGAAAACTTCAT
>JAUELO010000231.1:1702855-1717527 GCA_032357855.1 Amphibolips quercusostensackenii | reverse complement strand
TTTCTGTCGGGAATTTCCCAATTTGGTAATATTATAAATCGTTCGGAAATTTTATTTTTCGGAAGTTTTTTAATTCGGGAGTTTTATTATACCAAAATTTTCCAACCCGGGAATTTTATTTATTAAGGATGCTCTAATTCAGTAGTATTTATCATACACCCTTTAAAAATTTTATTATTCGGGAATGTTATGATTCGGAAATTTTACTATTCAGAAATTTTCTAATTCGGAAATTTTATTATTCGGGAATTCTCTGACTTAATAATAATATAAACGGTTTGGGAATTTTATTACTCAGGCATATTACAATTTTGGAATTTTATTATTCAGGAATTGTCTAGTTCGAATATTTTATAATTCGGGTATTTTCCAATTTGGTAATATTATAAACTGTTCGGAATTTTATTATTCGGGATTTTCCAATTCGAGAATTTTATTATTGAGAAATTTTCCAATTCAGGAATTTTATTATTTGGAAATTCTCTAATTCGGTAGGATGTTTGGGAACTTTATTATTTGAAAATGTTATAATTTGGGAATTTTATTTTTCGGGAATTTTCTAGATCGGATATTTTATAATTTGGCAGTTTTCTGTCGAGAATTTTTGAATTCGGTGATATTTTAAATCGTTCGAAAATTTTATTTTTTGGAAATTTCCTAATTCGGGAGTTTTTTTTCGAAAATGTTCCAATTCGGGAATTTTATTTATTGGGGATCCTCTAATTCAGTAGTATTTATTATAAACCCTTTGGGATTTTTATTATTCGGGAATGTATTAATTCGGGAATTTTTTTTTCGGGAATTTTCTAGATCGGATTTTTATAATTTAGTAGTTTTCTATCGGGAATTTCCCATTTAGGTAATATAATAAATCGTTTATAAATTTTTTAATTTTGAAGTTTTATTATACGAAAATTTTCCAATTCGGGAATTTTGTTTATTAAGGATCCTCTAATTCAGTAGTATTTATCATAAACCCTTTGGGAACTTTATTATTCAGGAACGTTATAATCCGGAAATGTTACTATTCGGAAATCTTCTAATTCGGAAATTTCATTATTCGGGAATTCTCTAATTTAATAATAATATAAACGGTTTGGAAATTTCATTACTCGGGCATATTACCATTTTGGAATTTTTTTTATTCAGGAATTGTCTAGTTGAAATGTTTTATAATTCAGGTATTTTCCATTTCGGTAATATTATAAACTGTTCAAAAATTTTATTATTCGGGATTTTTCAATTTGGAAATTTTATTATGTAGAAATGTTATTAATCAAGAATATTATTGTTAGGCATTTTCTATTTCGGATATTTTATAATTGGCAGTTTTCTATCAAAAATTGTATTATTCAGGAATTTTCCTATTTGGGAGTTTTATTAGTCGAAAATTTTCCAATTCGGTAATATTATAAAATGTTCGGAAATTTTATTATTCGGGAATTTTCCAATTCGGGGATTTTATTATTCGGGCATTTTATAATTCGAGAATTTTATTATTGGGGAATTTTATTATTGGAGAAATTTTTCAATTTGGGACTTTTATTATTCGGGATTTTTCCAGTTCCAGACTTTTGCAGTGTCGGAAATATTATTTTTCGGTACTTTTTATTCGTATTAATTATATGAGTATTTCTAAATTTTTTTTACAATAGTAAAATTATTATCAGTAGGGTAATTTACATTCCTGAAAGATTCATAATTTGAAAATTATTCTCAGGGATAAATTTGATTTTATCCTAATTTAGTCATCACAACGAAATTTCACGTGTTAATATCCACCTTGCAAATTTTTTTTTTTTAACTGGCAAAAATAGGGGATCACCAAAACGAAAAATTAGTTTAAATTAAAAGTCAATTGTTAACACTTTATGCAGTTTTCTTGATAGGATTGATCTCATATTACTTACTCAGCTTGTTTACAATTACAAAGACGATTTATCTCATTTATCTTCCATAAAAATAAAAATAAAACTGTTTTGCACTTCTATTTTTAAAGAAAATATACGTACGACTCAGAAGAGTCACTCAGTTTAAATACGAAAACAAAATTTATCTTTAGAGGTCTATACGTTAAAATTTTTCTAAATTTTTTGATAGATATCAACTTTTTTAAAGATAATTCTCGTGAGAAACAATTTTTGCTTATGTCACAATAAGTGGAGTAATCTAATTGATCGAGTAGAGTGTAATTTATTGAAACAGTACGTTCAGTGCATTAAACCCATTTAAACGATTGAGTGCAATACTTCAATTCGATAACGTGCTATCATTTGATTAACATTGACCTCAGCTGATTTTAGTCTCAATAATCAATTTGAAATTTTTTTCGGTCAATTTTAAAAAGTTCAAAAAATTTGAATACTTTTAAACGATTTTAGAATACTGCCAAGATTTTTTTATTTTGGAACAGGAACTTTTAGAAAAGAATGGTAATTCCGAGTTTAGGATTTGGTTTTATAAATTTTTTTATAATTTTTGAGCTAAGAATTATCCTAAAGTTAAAAAATAATTTTTTGAAAAAATCAATAAATTATTATAAAAGGAAAGTCTGCATTTAGCAACAAAAAAGTATTCATAATTTTAGTTGAGAATTCATCTCGTTGATTGAAAATTTAGCAACTTTATTGTAAAATTTTTTTTTGAGAATTAATTTTTTTAACTAACAATAAAACTGTTCTATTTTTGATTAAGATTTTTTTTCATTCTTCTACTTTAGTAAAAGTTGAATCACTTTGTTAAAAATTTATTTTTGTGGTTAAAGGTTTCTCTCTTTCATTAAAAATTGATTAATTTTAGTTGAAAATTTAACTTCTTTGGTTGAAAACTCATTTTCTTAGTTAAAAATCCAACTATTTGGTGTAAAATAAACTTTTTAATTGAATATCATATTTTTTGTTCAAACTTCATATTATCTGTATTTCTAAACATTTAAGAGTATTTTAAAGATCTCTGATTATGGAACAGGGAATTTTGGAAAAGAATGATAATTTTAAGTTCATTATTTATTTTACAATTTGTTTATAATTTTTCAATTTTGTCATAAAAATTACAATGCTGATTCCATAATTTAGTTTAAAAATTGTTTAAAGTTTGTTTATAGTGTTTTAATTTCGTATAAAAATTGCAATTCTTATTTGGAACAGAGTAGACATAGAATTATCCTAGAATTGAAAACTAATTTTTTTTTTTAATCGAAAAATTGTTGTAAATGAAAATTTTTTGTGTTTAGCAAAAAAAAATCCATAATTTTTATTGCAAATTTAGCTTGTTACTTTAAAACTTTTACTACTCTATTAAAATTTTTTTTATTAAAATTAATTTTTTGAACTGAAAATACAACTTCTATTTTTGGTGGATATTGATTTTTTTTTAATTCCACTATTTTGTAAAAATTTAACCACTTTGTTAAAAATTTATGTTTTTGGTTGAAAATTCATCTCATTAGTAAAAAATTGATTCATTTGATTTAAAATTTTAATTTTTTTGTCAGAAAATTCTTTGTTTCAAATTTATTTTTTTTTGTTTGTTAAAAATGCAAATTTTTAGGTAAAAATTACATGTTTTTAAAAAATGCATATTATCGGAATTTTTGAACATTTAAAAATATTTCAAATATTTCTGATTTTGAAACAACGAATTTTGAAAAAAATTCAAGTTTATAATTTAATTTATAATTTGTTTATAATTTTTTTATCACTTGGCAATTTGTCCATAAGAAATTGAATTCTGATCTTGTGATTTTATTTATAATTCGTTTATAATTTGTTTCTATTTTGGAAATTTGATTATGAGATTTCAATTCCGATATGGAAAAAGGGCAATCAGAATTATTTTAGAATTAAAGAATAATTTTTTCAAAAAATCGATAAATTCTTGTAAAAGGAAAGTCTTTGTGTTTAGAAAAAAAATTCATCATTTCAAATCATTTCAAATCTGAATTCTTGAAAAATCTACATTTTAATTTTTTTTAATCTTTTTAAGTTTAACATCATTTTTTAATATTCTTGAACTTATTGAATTTTTTCTAACATCTTGTTATTTTGCAAAATTGAAAAATTTTTCTTTACGCTTTTGTTTTACGAGAATTGATCGCCTTTTTATTTTTAACTAACTCATTTTTTCAATAAATTATTTTTTAATTTTAGGACAGGTATTCTTAAAACTTTTTTTCTAATGGTAGAAATTGTTGTCAGTAAGATAAATAATATTTTTCTGAATGTTTTATAATAAAAAAATTCCTTTTTTCCTTTTTTTTTAATCCTTTTTTTGGTCAAATATTAATTTTTTAACCTTAATTTAATCTATTTATTTTATTCTTGGTTGAAAATTCATGTTTCTGAGTTAATAATTTAACTTTTTTGTTTAACTTTTTTTTTTTTTAAATTCTTCTTTGGTTGGAAATTTAATTCTTGCGTTGAAAAATTTGTCTTTTTGATTCTGCAATTTCATCTCTTCTTGTAAAAATTCAATTTCTTTTTGTTAAAAATGCAACTCTATACTCTAAAATTATTTCGTTTGAATTAAGGATACGCTAATTTTTTTGAATTTTTTTTTTGTTGAATTAAACTATTTCTTATTAAAAATCAAAACCTTTTGGTTGAAATATCAACTATTACATTTTCAATTTTTAAAAAATGATTTCCGAGATTGAAAATATAACTATTTTGTTTGAAATTATTTTTTTTTATGGTTGAAAATTAATTTTTTCTACTTTTAATTTAAATATTTTATTCTTCGTTAAAAACTCATGCTTCTTAGTTGATATTTCTACGTTTTTCAACTTAAAAAAAATTTGTTTAAGTAATTCTTTTCCTAAAAAATCCAATAATTTTTTTAACACTTTTTTTCTTTTTTACTTAAAAAATCTTTCTTAGTTGAAAATTCAACTCTTGCGTTGGAAATTCGTCCTTTTAGTTTTGAAATTCCGATTTTTTGTTAGAAATTCAGAATTTAACTGTTTGAATAAAAATTTGTCTTTTTGCTTGAATTCAACTGTTTTTTTTTTATTTAAAACTGAAATTTTGGTAGTAAAAATATCAAAAATTTAATTTTTTGTTAAGAATTTATCTTTTTCAATCAAAAATTTAACTATTTGGTTGAAAGTTGAACTACCTTGTTAAAAATAAATTTTTACAGTTGAAAATCCATAATATTAGTTGAAAATTCATCTTATTTTGTAGAAATTTCATACTTTATAATTCAAAACAAAACTGTTTGTTTGAAAATTAATCTGTTTAGATAAGGATTCATCTATTTTGTTGAAAATTTGTATTTTTTGTGTAAATTGAACTGTTTTAAAAAAATCCATCTTTTTTGGTTAAAAATTCAACTACTTGGTTGAAAGTTCAACTATTTTGTTAAAAATTAATTTTTTTGACGAAGATTGACCATTTCAGTTAAAAATTAATCTTGCCGTTTGAAAATTGGCCTTCTTTGTTCAAAATTTAAATTTTTTTGTGAGAAAAATAAAAAACAAACATTTTAAACTGTAGAAATGTGAAATTCCTAAATGCTGAAAATTGGGAATTTTTTGTAGACTTCAAAACTCTATATTTTTCAATTCTAATCAATTATAGTTTTTGGACTATTCTGCTACAAAACCAATTTCTTCCGTCGAGGATTCATTATTAAGATTGCAAATTCATTTCCTTTTAGTGGGAAATTTCACTATTTTGTTAAAAAGTCGTTTTTTCTTTGGCTAACAATAAATTTTAAAACCATAAATTTAACTACTTTGTTTTTTGTTAAGAATTTATATTCATTCAGTTGAAAATTTGAAATATGCGTTGAAAATTTTTCTTTTTTTTTTCATTGGAAATTCAATTATTAAACTGGAATTTTGGGTTGGAACTTGACCTTTTTTAGTTAAATTTCAACTTTTTCGTTTAAAATTCCTGCATATTGTTGAAAGCTCATCTTTTTTTAGTATAAAGTTAATTATCTTGGTTGAAAAATCATCTTTTTGGTTGAAAATGGATTTATTTTTTGTTAAAGATTCATCATATTAGTTGAAAATTATTTTTTTCAACTGATTTTCACTAATACCTTTTTTTTTAATTATCTTTTTTTTAGTTGAAAATGCAACTATTTGATCAAAAATTCGTTGCTTTTTGTTGTTGAAAATTAATTTTTTAACCTAGAAACCTAATTATTTCATTTTTGGTTGAACATTTATTTCTTTTAGTTAATTATTCTACAATTTTCTTAAAAAATAAACTATATCATTAAAAATTCGTCTTTTTCATTGAAATATAAATTAATTAACTGAAATTTTAGGATAAAAATTAAACTTCTTTCGTTTGAAATTTAACTGTATTATGTTAAAAATTCCTGTATTTTGTTGAAAGTTTAGCTTCTTTTGTAGAAAGTTAATCTGTGTGGTTCAAAAATCACCTTTTTGGCTAAAAATTTATTTTTTTTTGTGGTTGAAGATTCATCATTTTACTTAAAAATTTATTTATTATTTGTTGAAAATTGAACCATCTAGTTAAAAATTTGTTTTTTTTTTGGTTCAAAATTACTTTTTTCAAGTGTAAATATCTTTATTACCTTTTTGTTTAAATTTTTCCGTTTTTTGAATTAAAAATTTAAGTATTTAGTTGAAAATTCGATGATTTTTCTTTTCGAAAATTAATTTTTTTAACTGAAAACTTAACTATTACATTTTTAGTTAAACATTTATTTCTTTTGTTTAAAAAAATATACTATTTGCTTGAAAATTAAACTATATCATAAAAGACTTATCTTTTTTATTAAAAATTAAATTATTCAACAGAAATTTTAGTTTGAAAATTGGCTTTCTTTAGTTCAAAATTTAACTCTTTTGTTGAAAATTTGTTTTTTTTTTGTTGAAAATTAATTTTTCCAATTGTAAATTAAACTATTACGTTTTTTGTTAAAAATATTTAGTTTTTTCAGTTAAAAATCCAAGAATTTGGTTGAGAATTCGAAGCTTTTTTGATGAAAATTAATTTTTTAAATACAAAACTTAAATATTACGTTACATTTTTATATTTTTATATTTTAGAACAGGGAATTTTGGAATAGAATGATAATTCCGAGTTCCGGATTGGGTTTAAGAAATTGTTGATCATTTTTAAGTTTAGAATTATTCTAAAGTTAATACATAATTTTTAATAATAATTTTTTAATAATTTTCAATAATTATTCTTAATTCAGCTATATAATTGAAAACTTGACATTTTTGGTCAGAAATCAATTTTTAAACAAAAATTTTAGTATTGAAAATTTATTTATTTTAAGTTCAAAATTCAACTCCTTTGTCAAAAAATAATTTTTTCTTTTTGAAAATTTTCTTCAAAAGTCGAACTTTTTTAAAATTAAATTTTCAAACTGGTTATTCAAGTATTTCATTTTTTATTAAAAATCGATATTTTTTAGTTTAAAATTCGTGTATTTTATTAAATATTCGTCATTTATGGTACAAAATGAATCTTCTGGGTTAAAAATTTTTTTTCAGATAAAAATTCAACGACTTGGTTGAAAGTTAAATTATTTTGTTAAAAATTCAATCTTATCAGTAAATATTTACCATTTGAGAAAAAAATTAATCTTGATGTTTCAAAATTGACGTACCTTGTTGAAAATTCATTTTTTTTGCAGAAAAAAAAATTAAGCAATTTATTTTTGAATCATAAAACCAATCATAACATAGAAAAACAAGTATCTAATCATTTTTTCATAGAAATTTAATAATTCTACTTTTGGTTGACAATTTACCTTTTTTAGTTGATAATTAAGCTATTTGGTTCAAAATGCGTGTCTTTTTTTGAAGATTCATCATTTTTGGTAGAATAATCTTCTGGGTTAAAAATTCTTTTTTTTTTTTGCAAATTAAACTATATGGTTAAAAATTTGATGTATTTTATTAAAAATGTAATATTTTTATTCGAAATGTTAATAATTTTTTAAAGCCTAATTATATACATAAATATTAAATGTTTATTAAAGAATAGAAATAGGAAAAGGCCCTAATAATTAGGATGTAAGAACCGGGCGAACGCTCGAAACTGGTAAAACTATTGTCCACGTCATAAAAGTGTGGATGGTAAATTTTTTTCGAAAATCCTTGTTTAAAAAATTTTGCGATCTAGATTATCAAAAACTGCATCTTTTTGCCCCTATGAAAGAAGTTTCAGCTCTTTTAGTTTTCAATATAAATACAAAAGCTATTTTTTCACCAAACTGAAATTTAATTTCTTTTTTTACTTCAACTCGTTCTCAGTCACTTAATTTTTAGGATTTTCAGAATAAGTTTACAGAAATTATGCTTTGCACTGTTCTAAGCGTAATTGTGCAGGTTGAAAGTTGAAATATTTACATAAAAAAGTCAATCATTTTTTTTCATGACGTCATAAAAATTGGACATTGATACTTTCCAGCGCTTGGGGAGTCGAGCAAATTTTTATCAAGAAAAAAGTCCCAGCGGCAAAGTTCTTCAATAAGGAATAAAGAAGTTTTTTGGAAAATATTACTTCGATTAATTTAACGGTTAAAAAACTATGGTTGTATTACTTTGAGTACGGTCGGTACTCGCGCGCAGGCAAGAGCGTCTGCACTCGGATAATCGAGTGCGACCGGCAGCTCGTTGAAAGTACACAAAGAAAATAAAATAAGTACAGAGAAAAAAAATTTGTTATTAATATATTCTATTTTACTCTTAAAAGGTTATTGAAAAATGAGGACGGAAATTCTTTTCAAACCAAATTTTAATAAGGGAACCTGTACTCAGCTTGTGAGACCCTGAAAGAAATACTACTATGTACAAAATATAAACAAAGTGGTCATTTGTGCTTCCTTCTTTGGATAGTGCATTTTACTGTTCTTTATTTCAGTCTTTCTCATCTTTGGCATTTTTTAGAACTATTTCTTAAAAGAATTTCACGTAATAATCCTTTTTAAACTGACCTAAATACTTTAACAAATATTCTACATCTTTCAGTTTTCCTTTAGTGATTCCGATGCATTTCGGTTTAGGACACTTGAGTAGCTTGGCAAATTGACATGTCTCAGATACCAAAGTGTCGGCAGAGTGCGATCGGTATCGCTGGCACTTGTGCGGATTATCATGCACGCGTGCGTTCACTGCGCCACGCAGATGCGTCATCGTATGCGACGCATATCTCTCGCACTTCGTGAAGGTCGCACGCGTGACGGTGAAAAACGAACTTCATGCGTCTTGTTAAATTTGAAATTATTCTAAAAACATTCATAATATAACAAACACATAGTGTAATTAAAAACATTATATTTGATAACATTGATAACAGGTTTGTTAAACGCATAAACTGTGGTCCAAATTTTTGTTTCAATGACTTTTGATTTTTATGGCCTAACTTATCATTTGTCTTTATCAAAAACGAAGCTCAGATTTTCGGCAGTGGTTGTTGATGAAAAACTGTCTTTTCAGCACGTAATCTACTATTTTATAATTACTTGTAAAAATCACCGAAATAATTTAGGTCACACTTTTACCCCTTTTCAACGTCTCGTGAGGGGCAGAGCACCCTCATGATTGGTCACAGAAATAATCTCAGTCAACTCCTTACCCCTTTCATATCAGGAATAGTAATATTCAATATGCTTTGGAATTTCTTAAAATTCAAGCGCGAGTTTGGTCAGATTCGCCGTCATTTCCAGGTGATTTGGGAGAAAGGGAATACCGATATATACGGATAAAACATATCCCCCACTTGTCTTCACGATTTTTCTTTAATGCTCTATTATCCGACATATTTTTCCAAACATTATTTTCAATTTAGTACATGGCAAAATGAGCCGAAAGATAAAATTGATATCCGGTAAAATATGACAAAAGAGAAAATTAAAATCAGGTATATTTTGTCGGAACAGAATACTTACAATTTAATTTTTTTTATATCTCTGTAAACTTAAGAAAGTTTCGAAATTATAGTGTGGCAGTAAAATGCTAGGAACAGAATTGATTCTCAACAGAAAACAAACACTTACAAGTTAAAGTTTCTCTTTCATCAATAATGTTTAAAAACATTTAGAAACAAATTTTATGATGAAGTAAAATTATTTATTCAGAAATTTTGATATACTAAGTAGATGGTGCGGAAAATTCATAAATTAAAAACGTTACGTAATCAGGTCAAAATACCATAAAACACTCCCTTTTTCCAATTTCTCCACTTAGAAAAATATGCAAAAATGATAAAAATTTACCGCTTCTGAAATGGAGGTTACAACCTTGTAATTTAAGTAACGATAAATTAAATATACCGCTTACATTATAGCTTGCACTTAAAAAAACACGTGTCAGATTAAAAGACTTTAAAAATAAATATTAATCACCTTATATGTCAGATTTCCTTTAATTTCCTTGAGTTTGCTTCTATAGAAATCACGAAACGTGATAAAAATAACACATACACTGCACATTTGACTGCGATCATGAATTGCAAAAACAACTGAGCATGGACGACCTAGCCTAACCAACAGAAAGAAGAGCCATGTTCAAGCTTATTCCAACCACGTGATTACGCAAAAACATTACAAACCTTTTGAAATATAATAATGGTAAAATAAATTTGAAAAAGTTGAAGGAATAGTAAAACTAACTTTAACACATTATTTTACGATGTCTACTTTGCGAAAATTAGATTTTTAAATTATTCTGTAACATTAGTGAATTGAAAGCATACTTATAACATTTCAATTTATATTTCAGGCGTTTTTAATTTTTTTTTCTGTAGAAAATTATTGACACTAAATATTTTTACAATATTACTAATGTACATCATAATTATCAAAAAATGGTCTGATCAATAACATTCGATGTATGAATAGATGCCTATCAATTAATGCGAGGCATATGCCTAGCAAGCAAGTGCCTCTCACACTGTGTGACGCATATGCCTCGCACGCACGTGCTTCTTACAAAATGCGACGCATATGCACCATACCCTGCGTCGCATGCCGTGCGGGTAACGTGCCCTGCACATGGACATGTTTTGAAATTTGTATCTCATTTCTATTACATATTTTTTCTATGTGGTATATAGAGAATGTTTTATCAATTTTGCAATCCTTACAAAAAATGTTAAGGGGTACAATTATGTCTTTTCACTTGCGTCTTCTTGAAAGATAATATATTTTGTGGCTTTTACCATCGCAAAATAATTTTTTCCCAATCGGATACCGAATAACAGTTCTTTTCTTTGTTTTGGTTACAATTTTTATTCATAAGATATTTCTCTAAAACTAATACGCATACTTAAAAAAAATCGCTAACCACAAGAATCTCGCATTTTTCTTAAATTTAATGCTCGTAACCTCTAAAAACTTTTTTTTAATCTGAAAAAATTAGGTGAGTGTTTTTTCACTCAGAGAAAAAAAACTGTCGCTATATGGCTGCCGAAAAATAAAAACCTTGTTTTTGTGAACCACCCTGAAATATATATATATATAATAATTAATTATATAATTTTTAATATAATTATATAAGTGCATATATATATATAAATGTAGAAGCATTATTATTATTAATAAATTTGGTGCCGATTAATTCAATCCTTTAACTCGAGCGTTAACAAAATATGCTTTAAAAAGTTATTATTTTAATAGTTTTGATTTTTCCGCTTACGTTAATTTTTTAAGCTTCTGGAGGTCTTATACGTCCTTCTAATTTTATTCAACATTGGAAAAAATGCGATAAGTCTTACATTTATGATTTTTCAAACTAATACAGTCCATTAATCATAAATTAAAGCTTAAAAAGATGAAAAAATGGAAGAATCTGGTTACGGCGTTTTTCAGGAGAAAAACTTTTCTTCTGGCTCCCTAATATTGCGAAAGAGAAACAGAGCTCTTCATCCAAAGTTGATCTTATTAAGGTGAATAACATATCGTTGGAGTCGCAAAAAATCGTAGATTTTGAATATAATATTTCTAAATCACTGATTGCAAAATTAACAAAATGTATATCTCGCATTTCATTTATAATCACGTGCAAAAGACATGGTCAATTTATTTTAATATTATCCAGGAAAAAGTAGGAGGAGCACTCCATTAGTCGGATAGGTATTGTATTCTGGCCGTGGGCGCAATTCAGGAAGCGTAGGAAGAGAGCCCGCTGGCTAGCAGGTAAAACTCTGACCAAGGGCGCCATTCGTGTGCACCGGGCCTGAAGTGGTGCTGACGGATTAGGTTGGAAAGGATGCCCAATTATCCAAGTCCCCTACCGAGTTACCGGCTCGAAAAGTTTTCTATTCACTCTCTTTGGGTCCTGTATACTTTGTCGACGCAGGGCGACCACTATCATTGACATTATTTTTGGACATATTTTAATAGAAGAGCCGTATGAAGAACTTTAAAACGAATTTCTTGCGCCTTGTCGCGACTGGAAGAAATTACTAGCAGATAAGGGCTCATCATGCCGGTTACAGATCTTAATCTTGGGCACAGTTTTTTCAAAACATTTGTTGAGCTCAAAATTTACTTTTTTTTTACGAGTCTGCTAAACTGAAAAGTAAGAAAAATGCAAATTTCAGGGTTTTCGTTACTTTCGGCGCCGTGCTTTTCGGGACGTATGGTTTCGGGCCTTATATGGTTTGGAACTTTGTATGTTGGTACATCATCCTTTACTTTTCACGTGTGATTGTCTTTCTCTGTTCTTGTGCAGATTTCTATTCACAATAGCGACAAAAGATAATGCCGAGTGATTAGCAGGGATAGAGCAATCACATGAATAGCTGGAAAAGACTACCGTGTTCTAAATCTTGCTTAGTAGGGTTTTGTTTGCAGGATTGAAAGCTTTCTTTCTTATGTACGATAGTCATTGAGAATAATGTATTACTCTATAGATAAAATACGAATGTTTTATTGGATCCTGTTGAACGATACACAAGTCCTCGTCCGATAGAAGGAAATCGGAAAAGCACTCTCCCGGGTAAAAATATTTGGTCTTGATTTTGACATGGTTGAAGACTAATCCAAGACATTTTCAAGTTATAATTTTTGTCCATCTTGTGAGAAGGAATCAGACCATTTTAAATATTTTAGGACAAAAATTTATGTCTTTGTGACAAAATTATTTGTTTTGGAATGTATTTGAGAGATTTATAACTTGCAGGCAAGCCAAAAGGTTCCCAAGGCCTCCAAGGGTCATTATTAATCCCCTTTAAATTTCACAGAATATTTATATTATTTATCTTCATGTTATTTATTTTGTATGTATTAATATGTTTGTTTATCTGCAATAGTTATGTTCTTTGGATGGCGAATCTAAAAATGTTGTCCATTTCTTCCTATCTCCGAAAGTTCACTAGATACTTATAGAAACTGAGGGCTCTAATCCTTTCATGAAAATTTTTATATGCCTGTAGTTGTTGAGACCGACAGGTTCTTAATTTTTTATTTGAAAACCAATTATTATGAAATTACAAGTTTTATCGGTTGTAAAGTTTTAATCCTTAGCAGATGTCAAATGTTTGGCCCCAACCTATGTGGAAATGGCAGGTCCTGTCGGTAGTAATAAAACCAATACATAAATCATCCTTCCGTGTCTCAAGAAAAGTCCACCTGGTCTTGTCTTAGCACAGCTACAGCCACAAATGTAAGACAAGTCTGTATGTCTCCAATGTCTAGCTTGTAAGACGGAACCAGGCATCATGGTCTTGAAGACATATTGAAGACATCCAAGATAAACTCAAGACGAAATATTTTTACTCGGGGCTGTAATTGCTACAAAGGGCATGGCTACTGAGTATTAGTTATTAAGAAACCAAATAATGACTTTTTCTTGATTTTGTAAATGTTTGCTATTTTATAAAGATATAAAATAAGAGTGGCCCATCATTTTTTAACACTTTCATAAAAAACATTGTGCAACAAATTTTCAACAATCTTTGTTAAAAGCTTCTAAATTCCAGAATTTTGTAGTTTAATAAAATGCTAATAAGTCACATATACTCAATCTTTTTTAGCTGCTTTTATTTACTATTTGTAGTCAACAATGTTTCAGTCCACAACTTTTGCACGCTACTGCATGCTTGAAAATTTTGGTCAAAAGATAAGAAAAGTGCAGAAAATCTTCCCCGAGGACAGCTGGTTACCAACAGTCAAATTTGAATGTAGACATTCGACATCAAGTGTGTCCACATTAGGGTGGTCCAAAAATGGATTGAAAATTTTTTTTGTCGATATTTCATGCATATCGCACGGAAATTTGTTCGAATCCACATACAAATGAGTCCATTTTTTTCGTTTTGAAAAAAAATGATATTCAGAGGTAGCGCAAGCCTCATAAAGTTTAAAACGTATTTCCTATAAGCAAAAAAGACGTTTTTGTAAATTTGATACAGTATCCTCAATATTAGCTGCATCAAGTTTGTACAAACCATTTAATATTATTGTTAATAATATTCTGTTTGAATAATGCTAGAAACTTGCGTTTTTTTCTGAATGTTTAACTACAGGTCTAGTTCTCACTTAGAGTGAAGAAATAATTAATTCAAGGTAAAAAAAATAATTGGTAAAACAATTTATTTTTATTGTTATTATTATTATGGGAGAAGTTGCAGGCTCCGGAAGCTACGATCATGGTTTTTTAAAGGAACCAATCCCGACGCAACCGGAACGTGTACGTCATCCACTCCTGCTCCTTCTGTCCTAGAAGGTAAGCA
>JAUELO010000231.1:1625746-1641337 GCA_032357855.1 Amphibolips quercusostensackenii | reverse complement strand
ACGCGGAGCGCTCAAATGTCCATCAGCTTCATTAAAACATCAGCTGAAAACTACGCAGTGAAGTGGGGTTTATTAAGAAAGCGATACGAAAATTTTAGAATTATTGCGCATCATCATGTACAAGCACCATTTGAAATGTAACAGCAATCATAAAGAATGTCCTACACTACTAAGACAATTATCAGATAATACATTAAAACATGTTAGAGCATTAAAAGCACTCGGTTAGCCTATTGACACGTGGGACACTTTGCTCATTTATGACATTTGTTTAAAAACTGATTCAATTATACAGAGATCAATTCGTCTGCAACAAAATCTAAATCTAAACCGCAGCCTAATAAAATAGCTGATAGATCACTATTCTATCCAGGTTCAACCAGATCAATGCTAGCGTGCGTTATATTTAATAAATCACATACAATTTACCAGTGCCATAAATCTCTTGACATGATGGTTAAAACGCGAAATTAAAAAGTTCGAAAACATAAATTGTGCTTTAGTTGTCTGTGCTCAACCGATATTGACTCTAGACTAGCACAGATGCAGTCCCCGGATGCTTCGACAATGACCTCATTAAGAATCCAATCCATGTGCTATTTAAGTCAAAACACGAAATTAAATCAGTTTTCAAATATCTTTGTTGGCAAATAAATGTTATCAAACTTGTTACTTTTCAAATAAAGAAAATGCTTGCGAAAAGGAGTTTATCAAAACAAACACACACGAGAACAAGTCGAACGAATATCTGTTAGCTTGCTTCTTAACCAAAATCCAAGAAGCAAGAAAAACAACCAAACTACGCGTAGTCTCTGATGGTTCATGCAAAACAAGTGCAGGATTATTGATCGATGACATCTGGTTAGTTGGGCCTTCAATTTAACCAGATCTATTTTCAATCGTATTGTGACTTCACCAACAGAGATATGCCCTAACACGGAAGAACGTCCATCCTCAAAAATACGCCGATTCGGTGTTTAGAGCTGCAATACAAATAAGAAACAGGAGAATGAGAATGCAGCTATGTTCATTTTACAATTCCACACTTGAAGTATACTTATTTAAAAAATTTTATTTCGAGACCATAACAAATGAGCTATAACAAAAAATCCTACGGTTTTTCTGTGAACGCAGATATATCAAAGATGTATTGCTATATCAATATCCCAGAAGATCAAAGAAACCTACAAAGAATTGTATAGTGATCATCTTCTTCTTAATCCATTTTTATCTATTTTCCTAAAACAGTCACGTATAAGATGGCTTCGTCCCAATTCCTTACTGGTAAATGTCTAACATAGCTAGCTTTTGAAAACAAAAGCAAGAATCCAAAAATCTCTAGCGTAACAGAGCAATATTTTTACGTTGATGATCTGCTCATAGGCACAAGTAGCATTCGAAAACTCAAAGAAATCAAAGAAAGCGTCACCAACATTCTTTACTGAGGAGGATTTGACCTATGTAACTAGATTTCGAATGAATCATCAATTTTATTAAATTATCAAGAAGCATAAGACATTGGATATGAAGTAAAAGCTCTCAGTCTAATGTGGAAATCAAATTAAGATAATTTGTGGTATAGAGCAATATATAGAGAATTTCAAAAATCATTGAAACAAAGCATTTCATCGACTATATCACAAATCTTTGACCGCTTGGTTTAGTGGGTCCATGTATAATTTAAGAAAAAATCATGATGCAAAAATTATGTCAATTCAACTGCGGAGGGGATGATTCCTTGCCAAATGAAAATCCCACAAATTGGTTGGAGTACCAAAATTAGATCAAAACTGTACTAATTTTGTGATCCATCATTGTTAGCGCACGGTGCTTTAATTTTATAATAATGATAAAAATATCACAAATTTTTCTAGAAATGCGACCAAGTTTTCATTTCTAAATCTTGCAAAATAAAGAATATTTCAATGTAGATCATCAAGATTACATAATTTTTAATTGTGAGTCTTAAACTTTACGTAATTGTTAATAAAAAATTTTCAAAGTTTAACACGATTCAATTTCAAAGATTAATAGAGTAGGCTGAAAAAGTTTAAAATTATCAGATTAATTGGCAAAAACACTGAGAGTATGTTTTGTGGTATAGCAAAAAATTTTTTTTTTTAAATCACCATTGTCAAGATGATTAAAAATTGTCAAATTTTTAATGTTTTGAATTAAATTTTTTTTCGTGCACAAAAATTTTTCAAAACTGAAAATTAGAAAATATTTACTCGACTTGCCCGATAGTAAAAAATGTTCTCCTGATTTTTTCATAATACAAAAATGACTAAACAAATCAATCTAATCATTTTAAGTTTTTCTGCCCACACTATTGATAAGCTTTTAACTTACGCTTAGCTTTGAATTAATTTTTAATTTTCGATTCTGTAATTTTGGTGACTGACATTTAAAATTTGATTAATTTGGAAGACTTAGGATTGAAAACTCTTCACTTCTGATATTTGAAATCATCCCAATTTCAGAATTTTTATTTATACATCTTTAAAATATAAGAATTTTAAACTGCAAATCGTTGGAATTGAAGAATTTTTAATTATAAATCTTCAGAATTGTAGAACATTGAATTGTAACATCTTTAAAATTAAAGTTTTTTCACCTTTAAAAATTTACAATGAACAATTATGTAAGTTTCAAGTTTTACAATTACAATATTCTATAATTTTGATGATTTGAAGATAAACTTTCTTTAATTTGGAATATATAGAATTCAAAAATCGACTTTTGATTTTTTAAATTATCTAATTTTATAAAAATCAAAGAATTTTTATTGAAAAAAAAATATTTTATATTTAAAAAATGGTGTGAATCGGAAAATTTTCTCTTGTAATTCTTCTCAATTTAACTATGTCAATAAAAATGTTCCCAATTTCGTACCTTCAAATTATAAAATTTGAAATTTAAATAATTTTTAATTCTGTATATTTAAAATTCAAGGATTATCAATAGAAACTTTTGAAAATTGTATGAATTTAAATTATTATGGTTAATATAAATCTTCTTTAATTTTGAAATTTTTAATATTTTTAACTTTTAAATTATTAAATCAAATCTTTTTTGATTCTAAAACTTACAATTGAAAAATAATAAATATTTTATATTTAAATTCTTCAAAATTTAGGACTTATTATTTATACATCTTCAAAATCAAAGAATTTTTAACTGAAAATCGTTAAAATTAATGAATCTTCAAATATAAATCTTTTAATTTGCAAAACCTTAAATTTAACATTTTTAAATTTCATTAATTTCGAAGATTCACATTTAAAACTAGACTTTTGATTAAAAAAATTATCAAATTTTAAGAATTATTATGTATACATCTCTAAAATTGAAGATTTTTTAAACATTAAAATTTACAGTCAACAATTATGTAAGTTTCAAGTTTTACAATCACAATATTCAATAATTTTGATAATTTAAAGATAAACTTTCTTCAATTTGGCACATTCAGAATTCAAAAATCGACTTTTGATTTTCTAAATTATCTAATTATATAGAAATTAAATAATTTTTATTGAAAAAAAAAGATTTTATATTTAAAAAATGGTGTGAATCGGAAATTTTTCTCTTGTTATTCTTCTCAATTTAACTATGTCAATAAAAATGTTTCAAATTTTGTACCTTCAAATTATAAAATTTGAAATTTAAATAATTTTCAATTCTGTATATTCAAAATTCAAGAATTATCAATAGAAACTTTCGACAATTGTAGAAATTTGAATTATTATGCTTAAAATTAAATCTTCTTTAATTTTAAAATTTCTAATATTTTTAACTTTTAAATTAGTTAATTAAATCGTTTTTAATCCTAAAACTTACAATTGAAAAATAGTGAAAATTTTATGTTAAAATTTTTTTTAATTTAGGACTTATTACTTATACATCTTCAAAAGTAAAAAATTTCAAACTGAAAATTGTTAAAATTGAAGAATCTTCAACTATAAATCTTCTAATTTGCAGAACCTTAAATTTAAAATTTTTAAATTTCATTAATTTCAAAAATTTACAATCAAAACTAGACTTTTAATTTAAAAAATTGTCAAATTTCAAGAATTATTATGTATAACGTTTTCAAATTGAAAATTCTGTAATTTTAATGTTTCACACTCGAAATTTCTTCAATTTAGAAGATTTATTTATTTTTATTTATTAATAATGTAAAATTATATATTACATAATCAATTAGAATAATTAAATTTCAACAAAGAAAAAGGGAGTTTTTAACAAAATAGTCAAATTTTCAACCAAAATAATAAATCTTTAATAAAAAATTTTTCAAAAAGTAAATTAAAAAATCTCATCTAAAACGTTGCATTTTTTAAACATAAAAACGAGTTTTTGTAAAAAACTTGAATTTACAACACTAAAGAAAAACGAATTTTCAACAACATTTTTTTAAATTTTCCACCATAAAATGAACTTTTAACGAAAATAATGCATCTTGAATAAGAAAAATAATTGTTTAACCAAATAGTTAAATTTTTAACCAAAAAGGTGAATTACTCTATTACAAAAGATAAAAATTCAACAAAATACAGAATCCTTAAAATAATTATTTAAATATTCAACCAAAAAAAGATTGATGTTCAACTAAACATGAAATAGACAATTCTCAGCTGAAAAAATTAATATTCAATAAGAAAAACTAATTTTCAAGACAAAAAAATTAATTTTGAACCAAAAAGATTAATTTTCAATCAAAAAGGTGAACAAGTCACCAAGGAGATTAATTTTCTACCAAAAAGACAAATTTTTATCAAAATACAGAAATTTCCAACCTGATAGCGGAATTTTCAACTGAAGAATATAAATGTTTAACCAAACATAAAATAGTTATATCTTCAGGTGAAAAAATAATTTTAAAAAAATCTTAAGAAAAGAGTTAATTTAAAAAAAAGGTTTTTCAACTGAAAAACATTTAAAAAATAAAATTATTAATAAAAATAACAATAATGGATAGTTATTGAGGTTCCTGAAAAAAAGTTAAAAAAATTATTTATAAACAGTTGGTTACGTTGAAAAAAAAGTTTTTTCCTCAAGAAATAGCTAAAAAAATTTGTTAATCAAATTTGTTTAAACAATCAAAAGTTGTTTCTGGATGACTAAATCTGATATGCAAGTTACATTTATGTACAACTTTTGGCCAAATTAGTAGAAAAAACTTGATTAATTTTATCACAAATTTCTTATGAGGCTTTTTGTTTATGAAATTTGATAATGAAATAACAAATTATTAATTATCTTTCATGAATTTAATTAGAAAAATTTTTTGTCTGCAGCTTACTTTAATTTAGTGCAAATCAATTGACGAATTTTTGACAATCCCTATAAATCCAATTTCACTCACTTTTTTGTACCAAATTAATTTTTTTTAAGCAATTGCTAAGATTTTAGTTATCTTTTTTAGATAGTTACTCCTTTCATTCTAGGAGTTTGAAATTAAGTCTAAGTATTGACTAAAATTAATTTTTTTTTTAAATAAAAACTTTTTTGAAAATCGGTCATAACGGATCTATGCGGAATTTTATTAGAAAAAAAATCAACTATTTTTCTAATATTTTAACTTTTTATTTGTAATATTTCAATATACATCAAAATAAAACTGTGATAACTGTGGAAAAAATATAGGATTATATTGTGTACATTTGCACAAAAAGAGTTAATATTTTACAATTTTTAATTTTTAATATTCATTTATTTAGATTTTTTTTCTGAAAATTGAGAATTTTAACGAAATTAAAATTGAGGGAAGGTAATTTATATAATTGGAGGACCGTTTAATAATATCAAGGAGGATTGTTTAAATAACAAAACAAAAATGTAAATCAAATAACTTTTTGTAAAATTATTTCTTTATCCTCGTTATAAAAAAGAATTTGAATACGAATTTGAATTAGCACAGAGCGGATTAGAGCCGCTGTGAAGTCAGCTGAAGAATGCAGCTCGGCTCTCGGATTCGGGGAACCCCAGATAGTTCAGCAGAAAGTGTGTGCGCGTACGCCGGGAACGCACGATGCTTCGCGACAGCCTCCCTTATGGGCCGACGGTTTCCTTCTTTTTCGTGCTCTGATTTCGTTTCACGAAATTATTTATAAAAAAGTAGATTTCATTTTAATCTTGAACTAAAAAATTTTCATTTAAATTTTGTACAGAGGATGTTTTATATATTGGTAATTTTAAAAATGTATGAATTTTTTGGATTGTTCTTTTACCTATTTGGAAGTTGTGATAATCTAAATAGATTGATTCAGAATCAACCACAAAATCTCTGAATAAGGAAATTTTTTTTTATCAATAATAATTATGACATGATAAATTTTTTATTGTCACTTCTAAATTATTTTTAAGTTAATTATTTAGTAATTTTGAAGGTTTAAATGTGAAATTTCACGATTTTGAAAAATGAAGAATTGACATTAAGTTTCGTTAAAACTGAAAAATTTTCATTTGCAAATTTTAAAAAATGCAGAACTATAAATTGCGAATCTTCAAAATTAAAGAGATTTTTAGTTTTATAATTTACAATTAACAATTACGCAAGTTTTGGATTTTACAATTAAAAGTTATGTGACTTAGATGATTTCCATTTGACTATTTTTGCATATGGAAGAATCAGAAACGAAAACTTAACATTTGATTCTTAAAATAATTCAAAATTCAATCATTTTTATTCGTAAAACAAGGAATTATTTTCTTACTTTTTTTGTCTTCAGATATATATATATAATTTTATCAGCTTCACCCAAAAAATTAGGAAACAAGTTTTTTCCGCACATAAAAAATTTTAAAAATTAAGAATTAGAAAATTTTTAATCGACTTTCCGGATGGTGAGGAATTGCTAAAATTTTTTCTTTATTTGTTTGTAATTCAAGAAAAAAAATTTCAGTGCTATAACCAATAAATTTTATAATTTTGAGTTATATTAAATTTTTAAAATCCGAAATGTGGAAAAATATCAAAACAGAAATATTCGAAAAAATAAATATTCCTGAAATTTCAAATTATCCGGAGATGATAAAAATACCGAAATAATTCGAATAATAGATTTTTTAATTGTAAAAACTGAAACTTGCATAATTTGTCATTGTAAATTTAAAAAATCAGAACTCTTTTCTTTTTATGATTTACAAATGCGTGTTTGTGTGCTTTGGCGGAAGCTTGTGTAACGTTTTAGTCTTACATAATAATATTGATAATAACAACAAAAATATCGCTGGAAATCAAAATCAAAATAACAGAATTTTTACACGTAAAACTTTTAAATTAAACTTTTTTCAAATTTAAAGTTACAAGTAAAAAATTCCTGAATTTTAAAAACATATAATAAGAATTTATCTAATTTTCAAGATTTATATTTTAAAGGTATGTCATGCAGAACAATCTTGTTTGATAGTTTAATTTTAAAGAATTACAATCATTGAAAATTCTTCAATTTTCACAATTTTCTATGTAAAATTTTTCTTTGAAATTAAAATTCTTCAATTTTGATGAGTCACGCAATTTGGGAAATAAAAACTTAATTTTTGAATTCTAAGGTGTCGAAATCGAAAAAATTTACAAACGTAAATCATCAGAATAACATTAATTTTTTATGGTAAATTGGCAGAAAAAAACTGTAATTTCAAATATTTATAATTCAAAGTTCTGCTTGGATTCTAAAAATATGAAATTAGAAATTACTCAATTTTCAAAATTTGTATTTTAAAGATATGTGATTCAAAACATTTTTTAAGGACAGTTTAAATTTGAAGAATAACAACATAAAACTTACTGATTTTCAAAATTTTCAATTTGAAATTTTTCTTCACAAATTCCTTAATTTTGATGACTTAGTGAGTTGGGAAATCAAGAGTCAATTATTCAATTCTATATCTTCCAACTTAAAAAAAATGAAAAATTATTGAATTTTAAAAACATAGAATTACAAATTATTAAATTCTTAAAATTTACATGTTGAAGATATATAATTAAGATTTTTTGTAATAGTTTAATTTAAAACATTACGATTATTGAAAAATCCTTTAATTTTCACAACTTGCCATCTAAAATTCTATTATTAAATTAAAATTCTCAAAGTTTTATGAGTTGAATGTGAGAAATCAAAAAAAAAAAATTTGATTTTATAGTAGCAAAATTGAGAAAATTTCGAACGTAAATTATCAAAATTACAGTCATTTTTCATTGTTAATTTTCAGAATAGAAAAAACTTCAATTTTGAAGATTTATAATTAAAAATTCTACAATTTTTAAGAGTTACAATAAAAAATTTTTGGAGTTTGAAAATTTAAAATTACAAATTATTTAATTTGAAAAATTACAATTGAAAATTCTTCAGTTTCCTTAATTTGCAACTTAAAATTTTTCCTCAAGACAAAAATTCATAAATTTCGATAATATAGATGATTTGGGAAATCAAGAGTGAATTATTTAATTCTATATCTTCGAAATTAAACAATCAAAGGAATTGAAAATTCTTGAGTTTATTGCAAACATTTGTAACAAAAAATAAAATTTAAATTTCGGTTAACAATTATTTAAATAAAAAATTTATTTCAGAATAAAGCTAAAACTTTGGTATATAATTTCGACTTGAATTAATAATTGTTTAATTTATCTATTTTATTCATTTTTATTAATTTTTAAGATTAACAATTAAAAATTCTTGAATTTTTAACTTATAGAATTAAAATAATTGAATTTAAAGAATTTCAAAATTTAAAATTCTTCAATTTACTTATTTTGAAATTTTAACTTCTTTTTTAAAATAAAAATTTTTAAATTTTGATGTTTAATAATAATTGTGCTATAAATTCCAGAAAAATAATCATTTACGATTAACAGGAAAAAACGGTTGAAATAAACAATGTTCAAAATAATTGCTAAATATATTTAACAAGAAATATTATTCCTCAAATTCATTATCTATATCATTTTTTTCGAAAAATAATAATTCTTTACGATATGCGGGCAAAAAAATTCTGTTAAACAAATAAAAATTAAATAAATAATTGCTAAATTCACCTAAATAATTAATTAACTGTATGATTTATCTTAAATGATAATATAATTTTTCACAATTACAGGCTAGCAAATTGTTCAAACAAATAATAATTGTTTGAAAAATTGCAAAATAGTTAGGAAATACTTTGACACTCATTAGGTACATTTTCTTTGAATAAAAAATGCCTTAGTAGTCATTTCGAGGATTTCATTATTTAAGAATTGTCTAATTCGGAAATTTTACAGTGTCGGGAATTTTATTTTTCTTGATTTTTTATTTTTACTCATTTTTTATTTGCATAATTTTGACTTGTAAATTTTAAAAATTGAAGACTATTTAAATTATAATTTTAAAAATAAAAAAATATTCAATATGAAAATTTATAGAACTGAAAAATACTTATTTAATTTTATATTTTGAAAATTAAAAAATATTCAATTTTAAAGATTTGAAATTAAAACTTAAAATTAAAACTTCTATAACTTCAAGAAGTTACAATGAAAATTTTCTGAATTTTGAAAATATACAATTACAAATTATTCAATTTTTAAGATATCCAGTTAAAAGGTTTGTAATTTAAAACATTTCCTGGAATATATAAATTTTTCTAAATTGCAATTTAATTTAATTTTAAAAATGTGTGCATACAAATATTTAAAGTTTGATGATTTTAAAAATCAAAAATCAATTACATAATTTTTCAAAATTAATCAAAATTACATAATTTTTAAATGTAATACTTTTAAATTAGAAATTCTTTGGAATTTGAAGTTACAAGTGAAAAATGCTTGAATTTTGAAAATATTAAAATTAAAGATAATTCAATTTTCGACATTTATCTTTTGAGGGTATAAATTTGGAACATTTTTTTTTATGGTTTAATTTTGATGACTTGAAATGGAAAGGTATTGAATTTTTTTAATTTGCAGTTTCAAATTTTTCCATTTAGATGATTAACAATTGAAAGTTTTTTAATTTTTAAGATATTAAATAATCCTAAATTTTGATGATTTTGAAGATCAAAATGCGATTTTTTAATTCTAAATCTTCCAAATTTATAACATTTTGAATGAAAATCTTTAAAATTACAAAAATTATAACTGGTAATTTTAAGAACGAAAAAACACATAAATTTTAAAAATGTATAATTCAAAGTTGTACAATTTTGAAGTTACAATTGAAAATTCTTGAATTTTGAAAATATTGAATTATAAATTATTCAATTTTTAAAATTTATGTTTAAAGTATGTAATTTAGAACATTTTTTGGGATAGTTTAATTTTGAATAACAACAGCTAAAAATTTTCTAATTCACACAATTTGCAATTTGAAATTTTTTTAAAAATAAAATTGAAAAAATTTTTAATGTAATTATTCAAAATTACAGAGTTTTCAATTTGTAAACGTAAAATTTTCATAAATGTTAATTGGAAATTCTTAAAATTGAAAACTTTTCAATTATACACATTTACAAATAATAATTCTTAAGTTTTGATGATTTTGATGATTTTGGAATTTGAAAATCAAGTCTTAATTCTGAATCTTACAAATTTATGGAATTGTGAATGTAAATCTTAAAAATTACTGAATTTTTCGTCGTAAATTGTCAGAAAAAAACATAAATTTTAAAGATTTATAATCAAAAGTTCTAGAATTTTCAAGTTACAATTAAAAATTCTTGAATTTTAAAAATATGAAATTAAAAATTATTTAGTTTTAAAAATTTATATACAAATATATTTAATTTATAACATGTTTCGGTATAGTTTAATTTAAAAGAATTACAAATTTCAATTCTCTGATTTGCACAATTTGTAATTAAAAAATTAAAAAAAAATAAAATTAATCAAATTTTTAAATAAAAATCATCGAAATTACAGAATATTGTAATTGTAAAACTTAAAAATTTCATGATTGTTAGTTGTGAATTTTTAAATTTGAAAACTCTTTGATTTGAAGATGTACAAATAGCAATTCTTAAATTTTCATGATTTTGATGATTTTGTCAATTAAAAGGGAAAGTTTTAATTCTAAATTTTCCAAATTAATGAGATTTTGAATAAGAATTTTTAAAATTACAAAATTTTTGAATGTAAATTGTCAGAATGAGCAAACACATTAATTTTAAAGATTTATAATTTAAAGTTCTACAATTTTGAAGCTACAATTAAAAATTCTTGAATTTTGAAAATTTTAAATTATAAATTATTCAATTTTCGAAAATTATGTTTTAAAGGTATGTAATGTAAAACTTTTTTTGGGATAAAATTATTTTGAATAATTACAACTGAAAATTCTGCAATTTACACAAATTGCAATGAAAAATTCTTTTATGAAATAAAATTGAAGACATTTTGAATGTGAATAATCAAAATTACAGAATTTTCAATTTCAAAACGTGTGATTATTATAAATGTTAATTGTAAATTTTCAAAATTAAAAACAGTTAAATTATATAGATTTACAAATGATAATTCTTAAATTTTGATGATATTGACGATTTTGGAAATCAAAAGTCAAGTTTTAATTCTAAGTGTTACGAATTTATGGAATTTAAATAAAGTCTTGAAAATTATTGAATTTTCCGTCGTAAATTGTCAGAATAAAAAAAAAACATCAATTTCAAAGATTCATAAGTAGAAGTTCTAGAATTTTTAAGTTACAATTGAAAATTCTTTAATTTTGAAAATATGAAATTAAAAATTATTTAATTTTGAAAATTTATAATTATATTTATTTAATTTAGAAATTTTTTTTTGGGATACTTTAATTTCAAAGAAATGCACATTTAAATTCTTAAATTTACACAATTTGTAATTCAAAAATTTTTTTAAAATAAAATTGATAGAATTTTGAATAAAAATACTTAAAATCACAGAATATTGTAATTGTAAAACTTAAAACTTGCATAATTTTTAGTTGTAAATTTTTTGATTCAAAAACTCTTTAATTTTAGAGAAGTTAAAACAGCAATTTTTTAAATTTGATGACTTTCGAAATCAAAAGTTAAGTTTTTAGTTCTAAAACTTTCAAATTAATTAAATTTTAAATCTAAATTTTCAAAATTACAAAATTTTTAACTGTGAATTTCTATATTGGAAAAAACTATTAATTTCCTAGATTTATGATTTAAAGTTCTATAATTTTGAAGTTACAATTGAAAATCCAGAAATTTTTAAAATATGAAATAAAAATTATATAATTTTTTTAATTTATATTTGAATAGTATGTAATTTGAAACATTTTTTGGATCTTTCAATTTTTAAGAACTGCATCTAAAAATTTTTTAATTTACACAATTTGCATTTTAAAGTTCTTTTTTTTTGAAAATTCTGAAATTTCGATGTTTTCTAATATTAATTGTGTAATAAATTCCAGAACAAATAACATTTTAGGATTACCAGGAAAAAAAATGGTTAAAACAATTTTTTAAATATTTGCTAAATATGTTTAGCGAAAAATATTTTTCCTAAAATTCATTAGCTAAATGATTTATCTCGAAAAAAAATAATTCTTCATGATTTACAGATGAATTTTTTTGAAACAAATAATAATTGAATAAATAATTTCCAAATCTGTTAAGCAAGAAATATTATTCTTCAAATTTACTAACCGTATCATTTATCCTAAATGATAATAATTTTTTATAATTACAGGCAAAAAATTGTTAAAGCAAACTGTAATTGTTTAAACTAATTAAATTTATTTGAATATTACTTTAACACTTATTAAATACATTTTCTTTGCTTGAAAAATGCCTTAGTAGTTATTTCAAAAATTTTATTATTCGAGAATTTTCCAATTCGGGAATAATTTTCTATTATAAATTTTTGAAATTAAGAAATATTTGAACTTTAATTTTAAAAATAGAAAAATATTCAAATAACAATCTGAACAAAAATCAATAATAAATAATTAAAAAGATTAAAAATTAGAACTTCCACAATGTTGATGAGTTACAATTGAAAATTCTTGAATTTTTAAAATATGTAATTAAGAAATATTCAATTTTTTTAATTCAGATTTCAAATGTACTTTATTTGGAACATTTTTTAGGATATTTAAATTTCGAACACTTACAACTAGAAGTTCTTCAATTTACACAATTTAAAATTAATTTTTTTTTAATTTAAGTGTTTCGGTTGACTTTTTTTTCTGGCTCCTTTTTCCTATTATGTATTTGTCTCTAATAACCCGAAAAATGCGGCATTTTGAAAATCTAATTTTAAATTCTGAATTTTTTTCACGCTTTGATTTCTTCTTATAAAATTATTTATGAGCAGATTTTGTTTAAATTTTAACTAAAAATAGAAATATATTTCAGCCTGAAGGTGACTCCTAGAGGTGGTGGAGGCTCGTCAGGATAGAAGGGAGCTTTCGGCACTAAAGGCGGTTTTCTTGGGCGGTACTGCCCCCATACTTTCTCTCGTCATTTATATACTTGGTTCAAACTGGCTACCCGTTCAGTTGCCCCTGTCTTCAATTACCGGTTTTATCACTCTCTGGATACCTCTTTACAGGTATTGTGTTATTCAAATTCAATCAATTATTATTTAATCAACAACGTCAAAAAGGCACGTGGATTACAAACATTTTATCATACCAATTGTTATTAATAATTAAACAAAGTGTCTCATCATATAAGTAGAAAAATATTTTGTCAAAGTTTTCCTAGTCCTGAATTTTTGGGACTAGTACATTCCTTTTTCTAGCTATTCTAATTTTTTCTGACTAGTCCATAGCCTTTTCCAATTCTTTTAAATTTCCTAAACTAGTCCATTCCCTTTTCCAGCTCTCCTAATTTTCAAGTACAAGCCATTTCCCTTTTCCAACTCTCCTAATTTTACTGGATGACTACTATTCAGTCCCTTTTCCAACTCGTCTAATTTTTCGGTACTAGCCTATTTTTTTTCCAACTCCCCTAATTTTCCGGTACCAGCCTATTCCCTTTTCCAACTCTCCTTATTTTTCTCGACGACTATTTAAATCCATTTTTCAAATTTCCTAATTTTACGGCACCAGCCTATTCCCTTTCCCAGCTCTCTTAATTTTTCTGCATGACCATTCTATTCCATTTTTTAGCTCTTCTAATTTTTTTTGACTAGTCAATTCCCTTTTCCAGCTCTTCTAATTTTTTTGGTCTAGTCCATAGCTTTTTCCAGCTCTTCTTATTTTTCTGGACGCCTAGTCCATTGCCTTGCCTAGCTCTTCTTATTTTCCAGTACTTGCCTGTTTCTTTTTCTAGCTCTCCTAATTTTCCGTTACTAGTCTATTTCCTATTCCAGCTCTCATAATGTTTCTGGACGACTAGTGAATTCCCTTTTTTAGCTCTCCTAATTTTTCTGGACTAGTCTATTCGCTTTTCCAGCTCTTTCAACTTTTTGAAACGACTAGTCTATTGCCTTCTTCAGCTTTTCTAATTTTTGTGTACCACTGATCCGTTTCTTTTTCCAGATCTCCCAATTTTTCTAGACTAGTCTATTCCCTTTTTCAGCTCACCTAATTTTCCGGTACTTGCCTGTTTCTTTTTCCAGCTCTCCTAGTTTTTCTAAACTACTCTATTCCCTTTTCCAGTTTTACTAATTTTTCGGAACGACTCATCTATTGCCTTTTCTAGCTTTCCTATTTTTTTTGTACCGCTGGTCCGTTCCCTTTTTTAGCTCTCCTAATTTTTCTGGACTAGTCTATTCCCTTTTCCAGATCTCCCAATTTTTCTAGACTAGTCTATTCCCTTTTCCAGCTCTTTTAACTTTTTGAAACGACTAGTCTATTGCCTTCTTCAGCTTTTCTAATTTTTGCGTACCACTGATCCGTTCCCTTTTCCAGATCTCCTAATTTTTCGAGACTAGTTTATTCACTTTTCCAGCTCAACTAATTTTCCGGTACTAGTCTATTTCCTTTTCCAGCTCTCCTAGTTTTTCTGGACTACTCTATTCCCTTTTCCAGTTTTACTAATTTTTCGGAACGACTAATCTATTGCCTTTTCTAGCTTTCCTAATTTTTTTGTACGGCTGATCCGTTTTCTTTTTTAGCTCTCCTAATTTTTCTGGACTAGTCTATTCCCTTTTCCAGATCTCCCAATTTTTCTAAACTAGCCTATTCCCTTTTCCAGCTCTTTTAACTTTTTGAAACGACTAGTCTATTGCCTTCTTCAGCTTTTCTAATTTTTGCCTACCACTGATCCATTCCCTTTTCAAGATCTCCCAATTTTTCGAGACTAGTTCATTCCCTTTTCCAGCTCAACTAATTTTCCGGTACTAGTCTTTTTCCTTCTCCAGCTCTCCTAGTTTTTCTGGACTACTCTATTCCCTTTTCCAGTTATACTAATTTTTCGGAACGACTAATCTATTGCCTTTTCTAGCTTTCCTGATTTTTTTGTACCGCTGATCCGTTCCCTTTTCCAGATCTCCGAATTTTTCTGGACTAGTCTATTCGCTTCTCCAGGTCTTTTAACTTTTTGAAACGACTAGTCTATTGCCTTCTTCAGCTTTTCTAATTTTTGTGTACCACTGATCCGTTCCCTTTTCCAGATCTCCCAATGTTTCGAGACTAGTTTATTCCCTTTTCC
>JAUELO010000231.1:1602657-1625646 GCA_032357855.1 Amphibolips quercusostensackenii | reverse complement strand
TTTCTTTTTCCAGCTCTCCTAGTTTTTCTAAACTACTCTATTCCCTTTTCCAGTTTTACTAATTTTTCGGAACGACTGATCTATTGCCTTTTCTAGCTTTCCTAATTTTTTTGTACCGCTGATCCGTTTCCTTTTTTTGCTCTCCTAATTTTTCTGGACTAGTCTATTCCCTTTTCCAGCTCTCCTAATTTTCTGGTACTAGCCTATTTCCTTTTCTAGCTCTCCTAGTATTTCTGGACAACTAGTCAATTTCCTTTTCTAGCTTTCCTAATTTTTCTGGACTACTCTATTCCCTTTTCCAGCTCTACTAATTTTTCGGTACGTCTAATCCATTGCCTTTTGCAGCTTTTCTAATTTTTCTGTACCACTGAGCCGCTACTTTTTCCAGCTCTCCTAATTTTTCTGGACTAGTCTATTCCCTTTTCAAGCTTTCCTAATTTTCCGGTACTAGCCTATTTCCTTTTCTAGCTCTCCTAGTGTTTCTGGACAACTAGTCAATTTCCTTTTCTAGCTTTCCTAATTTTTCTGGACTAGTCTATTCCCTTTTCCAGTTCTACTAACTTTTTGAAACGACTAGTCTATTGCCTTCTTCAGCTTTCCTAATTTTTCTGTACCACTGATCTTTTCCCTTTTCCAAATCTAGTAATTTTTTTGGACTACTCTATTTCATTTTCCAGCTATACTATTTTCCCGGAACGACTAATCTATTGCCTTTTCCAGCTTTCCTAATTTTTCTGTACCACTGATCGTTTCCCTTTTCTAGCTTTCCTAATTTTTTCGAGACTAGACGCATCCCTGATTAAAACAAAACCATTTTGGCAAACATAACCAAAGATTTCTTGAAAATAACACACAAATAAACCGTTATTTATATTTATTAAAAATTCAGTTTAAATCTAAATTTGAAAATTCCTTAAAAATGATTCTGCAGATCTCAAGAAAAAAAAATATTTTTTAAACAAAAGTGAAATGCTCACTGAATAAAATGAACGAATTAAAGAACAAACAAAACGTCAGGAAATAAATTAAGTGTGCCATGGAAAAGTGTTATTCATGTCGATTTAATTGAATTTTAACAAGTGATTCGCATTGAAGTGAAACATGTGCGCTATACACGTGGTAATCTGGATTCTCTAACATCGAGACATCTATGGATGTGTACGTGTTTAAAAGGAATGAATGTACTCAATTCAGGTAGAAGTAGAAGGATTTTTTCAAGACCCTGAGTTAATAATTGCAATCTAGAATTATAATTTTGATTGCTTTTAGTGAGTTTAAAAGATTCATAATCAAGAAAAAAGAGAAATTATTTGTGTTCTAAACAATTATCAAGATCAAAATGTCCCTTGGATAACGGAACTCGAATGCGTTTACAAAAAAGATTTGAATTTTCAGAAAGATTAGGATTGTGAAATAGAATGACCTTTCCGCCTAAACTATCTTGTTCAAAAAAAAAAGGAAGTTGAAATCTTGAATTACTATTGGCTAATGGTCCTAGTTTTGAGTCATAAGCAATTAGCTCCTAAAGGTGAAAGTAATGTGTGTAGCACCTGACATTTATCTTTTGAAACTGTATTACTCATGCAAAATATTATTTTAATTTATGAAAAATGTCGAAATTTGCAGTTTTATTATACTTCGTTTACAAAAATAAAAAAGCAGTGAAGTTTTTATGACAGGTTTCGTACAACTTCTCATATACAGTGCCAGCGGAAATCATCAATGAGCCTATTTTTTCAGATGTTGCTAAACAGCTTTAATTTTTATTATATTAACATTGCATTTTTTCCTCGTAATTAAACAAAAGTTAATAAACTTGGTGCAAAAAAATTTGTAAGTATTTACAAATTTTTATACATTTCGCAAAAAGTTCCAAAAATATCTTTAGCAACAGCTTAAAAATCAGGCCTGTATCTCATTTCCGCCAGTAGTGCATCAGGAAAACATTTTTCATCATTTGGACCATTTTGTGGAAAAGATGTTTAATTATTTATCTCACGTTTCTTTTCCGAAAATAATTTTGTAAAAATAATTGAAAAGTAAATATACTTCGCAAGTTTCTGTGTAAACGCTTGTGTTCCGGGAACACAGGTTATAGTCAGCACTTTTTTTTTTGCAAGAACAACATCGCAAACTCTCAATACTATTAACTAAATTAGTTTACAACAAAAAATTAATAATGAATATAATATTATTCTGTTTAGTTAAAAATATACAAGAAAAAATAACGCGATACGCGCGCTCATCGCGTTTTTCTTACTCTGATTACTTAATTGTAGAATTAAACTATATGTTTGAATTCAAAGCACTATAAAACATAATCAATATTAACAAATTAAAATAATTATTAAATAAAATATATCGAATTTTATATAATTTTAATGTGATTTTTATTTTATTCGGCCTTTATTTAACTGCAATTGAAGATCCTTCATTAAAAAAAATTTTTTTTCAAATGTTATGGTTTTAAATATATATATTTTCAAACAGCTTAATTTTGAAAAATTTGTATTGAAAACTCTTTATTTAAAAAAATGTATTGACTTGAAAAAGTTTTTATTATAAATTGAAAAATTAAGAACCCTTTAAATTTTTATGATTTACAATTCAAAATTCTTTAATTTTAAAGCCTTGAAATTGAAAACTTTTGAACTTTAAAAATTTATAAATAAAAATGCTGAAATTTTGATCATATTGGAAATAAAAACTGAAATTTTTAATACTAAATCTTCCAAATTCAAGAAACTTCGAATATAAGGCATCAAAATTACAAAACTTCACATTTTTAAACGTCAAACTTGCGTTATTGTTAATTGTAAATTTTCAAAGTTGAAAACTTTTAAAACTTAAATATTTTTAAAGAGCAATTCTTAAATTTTAAAGATTTCAACGATTTTTGAAATCAAAAGTCAATTCTTTTATTTGGAGATTTTTTAAATTAAAAAATATCTAATTTTAAATCAATTTCCTTATTTAATTTGAATTTTTAAAAATGCAAAAATATTCAAATTTAAGAAATTCAAATTCAAATTCATAGAATTTTAAACAATCACAATTTAAAATTCTTGAATTTTGAAAGTACGGAATTAAAAATATTTATTCAATTTTTGAAATATATATACTGAAGGTACGTAATTAAAAAAAAATTTTTGGAACAGTTTAATTTTGAAGAGTTAGAAATGAAATTTTTTGAATTTTCACAATTTTTAATTAAAAATTCTTTCTTAAAGTAAAAGTCTTCCACTTTTAAGATTTAACAAATTTCTACGTTTTTATAGAGTACCAATTAAAAATTTTTCAATTTTTAAAACGTATGAATGAAAATTCTTAAATTTGAATGATGTTGGAAACCAAAAGTCAAGTTTTTAATTTCTAAATCTTTCAAACTCAAGGAATTTCAAATGTAAATCATGAAAAATATATAATTTTTAATGTTTAAAAAAATTTGCATAATTTTTATTTCAAAAATTTTTTAAGTAAAAGTATTTAATTTTAAGTAAATTTTTTTTATTCAATTTTAATTTTAAACATAGAAAAATATTTAATTTAAAATTTATTAAAATATTCAACTTTAAAGATTAGGAATTCAAATTTCTACAATTTTAAAAAGTTAAAATTAAAATTCTTAAATTTTGAAAATAGTCAATTAAAAATAATTATTCAATTTTTAAAATATATATTTTAAAGGCATCTGATTTTTAAAAAAATTTTAGGATAGTTTAATTTTAAAGAATCACAACTAAAAATTTTTTAATTTTCACAATTTTCAATTTAAAATTATCTTTGAAAGTAAAAAGTATTCCATTTGTAGAGTTCAACAAATTTCTACAATTTTGAAGAGTGTCAAATAAAAACTCTTCAATTTCGAGAACTTACGTTAAAAAAAAAATAATTTTTGATGATTTTGAATATGAAAAGTCAAGATTTCAATTTTGAATCTCCTAAACTAATGAAATTTTGAGTTTAAATTATAAAAATCACAGAATTTTTAATTCTAAGACGTACAACTTGCATTATTGGTTATTGTATATTTTTAAAGTTAATAATTAATTAAATTATTTATAATTTTCAATTTTAGAGATATACAATATAAAGTTCTGCAATTTGGATTACATAAAATCGAACATTCTTTAAATTTATTCATTTTTAGTTTAAAATTTTGATTTTTGAAACTTTTAATTATTTTTAATTTTTTCGAATTTTGATGAATTTGAATATGAAAAGTCACGAGTTTTTATTTCTAAATCTTTCCAGTTGATAAAACTTCTCATGTGAATCATAATAGTTATGTAATTTTTAATGTTTAAACTCAAAATTCGCATCATTTTTACTTAAGAAATTTTTAAGTGAAAAAATATCTAATTTTAAATATATTTTTTCTTTAATATAATTTCAATTTAAAAAATATTTAATTTCAAATATTGAAAATTTTGATTTCTATAATTTTAAAGAATGGCAATAAAAAATACTTAAATTTCGAAAATATGTAATTGAAAATAATTTTTTAATTTTTAAAATATATATTTTAAAAGTATGCTATTTAAAAAACTTTTTCTAAGATCGTTTAATTTTGAAGAATTACAATTTAAAATTCTTTATTTTTCACAATTTTCAATTTGAAGTTATTTATTTTAAAGATTTGCAATTGAAAAATCTGTAATTTTAAATATATATGAATATATAATATATAATATAAATAATATAATATATATAATATATAATTATATAAATATATAATAAAAAAAAAATTATTTTGGAAATCAAAGGTAAAATCTTCAATTTTAGATCTTCAAAATTAAAAATTGTTTGAATATAAGTGATCAAAATTGCAGAATGATTAATTGCAAAATATGAGAATTGCATAATTGTTAATTGTAAATTTTAAAAATCAATGAGTCTTATTTTAAAGATTAACAATTAAAAATTCTTCAGTTTTAATGTTCTGCAGTTTTAAATTATTAAATTGATATGGTTTTGATGATTTTGACGGCCAAAAGTCAACTTCTGAATTCTACATCTTCCAAAATTATAAAATTTGGAATATAAATCATCAAAATTACATAATTTGATTTACATATTTAAAATTAAAATTAGATTTTGATATTTTAAATAAAAAAAAAATTTTCGTTAAATTAAAACAATTTTTAGTGAAAACAAAATTTTATAGGCTCGGATCTCACTTGCGGTTAGCCTGAAATAGAGGGGGTCGCGAATCAACGCACGCGCCCGGCGTGCGCCCACACGCTTGATGCTGATCTAGCCTGTGTTCTCCGCTTGTAAGAGCCGAGCTGTGTTTTTCGCTTGTGAGAGCCGAGCTGCGTTTCCGCTTGATAGACCCCGAGCTGCATTTTCTACTTAAGGGAACTGGACAGCGTTTTCCGCTTGCGAGATCCGAGCTGAATTATCCGCTTGTGAGAGCTGAGCTGCGTTTTTCGATCCCTGTACATAAGATTTCCTATTTTTATTATTTTCATTTCAAAATAATTTATTATTATGACATCTTATATTAGATACTAAAAGTGTAATTTAGCTGAAAATGTTAATCTTTCTCAGATAGTAATTCACTTAATTTACTCTGAATGTGAAGTTTTTTCTGAAACTGGTTTGGGCGTGTGTTTTCCAGTCTGAGTTATTGAGCAATTTAAGTTCTTGAGCACTGCAAATAAATTTCTACGAGATTATAAAAGAGTAGAAAGTAATCTGCTTTATGCTCTGCAAGTAGATAGGTATCGAAAATACTTATCTTCAGAGAGACGCAATTATCCTGTCATCAAGTTATCGTCGGCTTACGTAGAATTAGCTAGAGCGAAAAAGTTAGAATGCCTTTGTTTATAATCTAATTAAGTGCGTTCATATGCAAAACAGTTAATCAGCTCAAGGATTTAAATTGCACTTT
The DNA here is from genome assembly GCA_032357855.1 of Amphibolips quercusostensackenii. Lineage (NCBI taxonomy): Eukaryota > Metazoa > Arthropoda > Insecta > Hymenoptera > Cynipidae > Amphibolips > Amphibolips quercusostensackenii. Next base: position 1,619,750 of record JAUELO010000231.1, on the reverse strand, counting down.
TAGCTCGTTTTAAGATTTCTTGATTTAAATACTTCTTTGTTTTATTTACTTATGATTTTTTAAAATTTTATTTGAGTAGTTTATAAAAGCATTGATTTGCGGAAGAAAAAAAAAATTTCAATATAATTTCAAATAATTAGTTAATAAGGCTTCATTTTATTGGACAGAAAATGTATTCTTATGGATTGAAAGTTTTTTCTTAAAATTTTTTATTTAAAATAACAACCATTTTTTTGTTAGATTTATTTTTATTCTAATCTACTTCATTGAAAATCAAACTATTTTGTTGAAAATATTAATTTTTTTTCAAAAATTAAAAAATTTGAATTAAAAATTCAACTTTTCATTTTGGTTGAAAATTTAACTTTTGTGTTGAAAATTCGTCTTTTTTCTGTTCACCTCAATCGTTTTTGATCTAAAATTAACATTTTTTTCGTTTAGAATTTAATAATTGGTTGAATAACGCAGAACTACTTTGTTTAAAATTATATATATATATATATTGTTTTATTTCATTTTTTTATTAAAAAATAGGGCATTTTGTTAGATATTTTTTTACTGAAAATTAATTTTTTTTACTGAAAATTAATTTTTTCAAATGAATATTTAAGTTTTTTATTTTGGTTGAAAATTTTACTTTTTCTGTTAAAAATGTGTCTCTTTCGATTGACCTTAACTGCTTTTGATTTGAAATTAATAACATAATTAAACAATTTTATTTTTAATTGAAAAATTGAAAAAAATTAAAAAAATTAAATAACTTAAAAAACAATGGGATTAAAATAATATTTTTTTAGTTAAAAGCGTTAAAAAATAAACAATTTTTTTCAATTGAAAAATTAAAAAATTGAAAAAATTGAAAAATTAAAAATATAATGGAATTATAATTGTAGTTAAAATTAAAATTTTATTGTTTTTAGCTAAAGGCATTCAAAATTGTTTTTTTTTTTTATTTGAAATTGAAAAATCATTAATATAATTCAATTTCAAATAATAATTTTGAAAACTAGATCATTTGAAATTGTAGAAAATTAAAGTTTTATTGTTTCTGGTTAAAAGCGTCCAAAATAAACAATTTTTATTACAAGTGAAAAATTATTAAAATTAATTAATTTTAGAATAAAATTTCAAAAATTGGATCGTTTAAATTTTTAAGGAATTAAAAATTTAGTTTTTTTTTTAGTTAAAAGCGTTTAAAATTGAACAAATTAATTTTAATTAAAGTATCATCAAAATTATTATTGTTATATGAAAATTTTGTAAACTAGATCATTTAAAATTTAAAGAAATTAAAATTGTAGTGTTTCTAGTTAAAAGCGTTCAAAGTTAATGAATTTTATTTTAAGTTCAAGAATCATTAAAATCCATTAATTTTACGATAAAATTTTGAAAAATAAATCGTTGATATTCTGAAGTATTAAAATTTTTTTTTAGTTAAAAGCTTTCAAAATTGACAAATTTTATTTTAAATTGGGTAATTATTGAAATTAATTAATTTCCAAACAAGATTTTGAAAATTAAATCTTTTCAATTCCAAAGTAATTAAAATTGTCCTTTTTTATTAAAAGCGTACAAAATTGAGCAATTCTATTTTGACTTGAAGTATCTATAATAATTAATTTTAGTTTCGAATTTTAGATATTGGATATTGCAAAATAAAAGAAATTACAATTTTATTACAATTTTTTTACTATTTCATTACAATTTCAAAATAGTACTGCACTATTAAGAACTGAAAGGAATTTAAATTGTATTAATTCTATTTAAGAGCGTCAAAAATTAACAAATTTTATTTTGTATTTGAAAATCATTAAAATTAATTAAATTCAGGAAAAAATTTAAATTGGATCTTAAAAATTCCAAATGATTCCAAATTGTAGTCTTTCAGTTAAAAAATGTCGAAGTTGAAAAATTTGAATTTGAATTAAAGTATCATTAAAATAAATTAATTTCAGATACGAATTTTGAAAACTATATTATTCAAAATTCAAAAAAATTAAAATTTTATTATTTATAGTTGAAAGCGTTTTAAGCTGGCAAATTTTATTTTAAATTACGAAATTATTTGATGATTTCATGATAAAATGATTTCATAATAAAATTTGGTAAATTGAATCGCATAAATTCTAAAAAAATTAAAATTATCCTTTTTTTTAAATTAAAAGCGTTCAAAATTTGTCAATTTTGTTTCAAGTTAAAGTATCTATATTAATTAATTTCAGTTCACAATTTTGAATATTAAATAATGCAAAATTAAAAGAAATTGAAAATGTACTGATTTTAGTTAAAAGTGTTCTGAATTTAACAATTTTATTCTGAGTTGAGAAATTATTAGAATTGAATGATTTCAGGATAGAATTAAAAAAAAGCATTGCATTATTTAAAACTCAGGGGAATAAAAACTCAGAATAAAATTTTTAAAATGGGATCGATTGATTTTAAACTAACTGAGATTAAATTTCTGTTATTTAAAACATTCAAAATAAAACAATTTTATTTTTAATTGAAAAATCATCAAAAATTATTAATTCCAGATTAGAATTTTAAAAACTGGATTATTCAAAATTCAACTAAATTAAAATTTGATTATTTCTAGTGAAAAGCGTTCAAAATTGACAAATTTCATTTTGTGTTGAAGAATCATTGAAATTAATTGATTTTAGATTAAAATTTTCAAAATTTGTTCATTTCAAATTCAAAGGAACTTGAATTGTATTATTTCCTGTTGAAAGCGTTCGAAATTGAATAATTTTATTTTTAATTAAAAAATCGTAAAAATTGATTAATTTCAAAATAGAATTTAAAAAATTTAATAATTTAAAATTTATAGAAATTGAAATTGTATCTTTTCTATTTAAAAGCGTTTAAATTTAAACGATTTTATTTTTAATTCATATATCATAACAATTAATTAATTTCAAATTATATTTCTGAAAACTAGATAATTTAAATTCAAAATAAATTGAAATTGTATTATTACCAGTTAAAAACGTTCAAAATTTAAAACTTTGTACTTAAATAATTGTCAATTTCTATAATTCAATACTTTTACTTTCGAAATTTCCGTTACTTTCCTGTCGATGAATAATTCATTTGCATTTTTATGTATTGCGGTTTGCAGAAAAATACTGCGGTCTAAAATAAGAATTTATGTGAGGGTACAGCCAGTGACGATATTTAAAAAAAGGATATAAATTTTAATGGTGGAATGCTTGCTACGAACTAATTGATTTTAATTTCCTTATTTTCTTTGAGTGTAATTGGCCTGGAATTATTAATGGTAATTTCTTCGTGAGAGGGGCGATTTAGAGATAATTACTATTCGTTTTTTTTTTGTGTATCGAATTAATAATTCTATTTATAATGAGTGATAATTGATGGGGAAATAACTTCTGCAATCAAGATAGATTGTTGCAATTACACATACTTTGAAACTAATTTAAGATCACTTGCAATCAGAGAGTTTTAAATCCTAATTTAACATATGCAAAGATTTTCTTTTTTTATTTATACTTTCTCCTCCATGAAACCAATAATGAAGATTTTTCAAAATAGAAGAATAATTTGTTAAGGAAAAAAGATTTTTAACGAAATAGATAAATTTTCTAAAAAACAATGGAATTTAACAGCATAAACTATGAATTTTCAACAAAAAAGTTGATTTTCTTTCAAGTTGTTATTTTTTAAAATAACTAGGTAAATATTCAACCAAACAGTTTTATTTTTTACCAAACTAGTTGAATTTTCAAGCAAATAGTTAAATTTTAAACTAAGCAAAAAACTTAAGTTTTGAACCTAAAATAAATATTTATATTTTTAGTTTCAAATATAAATAAAAAAAAAAATTTTTACAAAATAAACTGAACCAAAAAAAAATTTAAAAAAAAATTCAATCCACAGCCAAAAAGATGATTGTTAAAAAAGAAGATTAATTTTATACCGAGAAGGACGAATTTTCAACAAAATACAATCATTTTCCACAAAACATTTTAATTCTTATATTTACCACCTAATTATTTAAATCTTAGCTCTAAACGATGAATTTAAAAAGAAAATAATTTTAAAATGTATCCAAAAAGACGAATTTTTAAAAAATAGAAAAATTTTCCACAAAACAGCTTAGTAAAAAATTAAGCGATTTGGTTAAAAATTCGTCCTTTTTAGTTTAATTCAACAGGCTGAAAATCATTATTGTTTAAAAAATAATTATTTAAACTAAAAATTTGAAAAAATGTATTTTTGTTTAAACAAATTTTTTTTTAGTAGAAAATTCAAGTATTTGTTTTAAAATAGATCTTTTTCAATTGAAACTTCTATTTTTATTATTCATTAAATTGATAATTAATAATTAAAAGCTGTAATCCCAACGCTCATTAGTGACTTAATCTCTTTCTCGTTATTATAGACCTTAGTTTTTTGTTACCATTTGACCGTGCAAACCAAGCGTATCAAATGAAAGCGTTCAACGAAAAAAAGACCTCGGCTTTGATTAAACTATAATTACGTTATGCTTCCGGATGTGTGTGGAATTATAGTGAAAAGGGCACATGGATAAATAAGGAGAATTATTAGGAATTTTTTACTCAAAAAGAAATTCTTTAATTCAATGAAATTTCTATTCATTTAAAGACATTTCGTTGACTCAACAAAAAAATTCTCTGATTAAAAGAAATTTTACTTGATTCAACGAAATTTTTCTTGATTCACAGTAATTACTTTGAGTAAAAAAAATTTTTCTTGATGCAACGAAATTTCTCTAGATTTACAAAAATTTATTTTGATTAAAGAAATTTCTTTTTATTCACAGAAATTTCTTTAATTCAAATAAATTTCTCTTTGATTCAAACAAATTTATCTTGGTGCAAAGTAACTTGTTTGATTGAATAAAATTTCTTTTGATTCAAAAAAAATTTCTATTGATTTTAAGAAATTTCTTTAAAAAATTTTATTGATTTAACGAAATGTTTCCAGATAATTTACAGAAATTTCTTTCATACAAAGAAATTCCTCTTGATGCAAAGTAACTTCTTTAATTAAATGAAATTACATTTGTATCCGACAATTTCTCTTGACTCACGGAAATTTATTTTTGAAGAAGGATGTTTTTATCAATTCAAGAAAAATTTCGCTTGATTCAAAGAAGTTTTTTTTTATGCAAAGAAAATTATCTTCTTTGAAGAAACTTCTATGATTCAAAGAAAGTTCTCTTGATTCAGAAAATTTCTCTTAATTTAAATTATTTTCTTTTTGGTGCTAAGAAATTTCTCTTGATTCGAAGAAATTCCTCTTGATGCCAAGATATTTTTATTGATTAAAAAAAATTTTTCTTGACTCAAAAATTTTTTTTGATGCGAAGAAAATTCTTTTGATTTCAAGAAAGGTCTCGCGAATAAAAAAAATTTCTCTTGATTTAAGGTAACTGCATGGATTAAATAAAATTTCTTTTGCTTCAAAAAAATTTTTTTGAAAGAACGACAAAATCTTAATTTCAGGAAATTTCTCTTGATTCACAGAAGCTTTTTTGATTTAAAAAAAAATCCTCTTCATGCAACGTAACTTCTTTATTTAAATTAAATTTCTTTTGTATCCGAAAATTTCTCTTGACTCAAAAAATTTATTTTGATAGAAGGATATTTCTATTAATTCAAAAAAAATGTCTCTCGATTTTTTAAAATTCCTATGATTTAAAGAAAGTTCTCTTGATTAAAAATATTTCTCTTAATTCAAATAAGTTTTTTATGGTGCCAAGAAATTTCTCTTGATTCGAAGAAATTTCTCTTGATGCCAAGATATTTCTATTGATTCAAAAAATTTTTTCTTGATTCAAAGAAGTTTTCCTCGATGCGAAAAAAATTCTTTTGGTTTAAAAAAATGTCTTGTGAATAAAAAAATGTCTCTTGATTTAAAGTAACAACATTGATTAAATGAAATTGCTTTTTACTCATAAAATTTTTTTTTGCAAAGATATTTCTATTGATTCAAATGAATTTCTCCTATTCACAGAAACTTCCTTCGATATAGGATATTTATATTTATTTAAAGAAATTATTTCTCTTGATTCAAAGAAGTTTTTTTTAATGTTGAGAAATTTGTCTTGATTCGAGGAAACTTCTTTGATTCAACGAAATAATTCTCTTGATTTAACAAAATTACTCCTAATTCACAGAAACTTCTGTTGATTGAAGGACATTTCTATTCATTCAAAGGAATTTTTTCATGATTCAAAAAGAATTTTTTCTTGAAGCTAAGAAATTTTTTGTGTATTTAAAGACATTTCTTTAATTTAACTAAATAATTCTCTTGCCTGAACAAAATTTCTCTTGATTCACAAAAGTTTGTTTGATTCGAAGAAATTTTCCTTGATTCAAACAAATTTCTTTAATTCTAAGAAATAATTCTCTTAATTTAACGAAATTCCTCTTGATTTACAGGAATTTATTTTATTTAAAGAAATTTCTTTTCATGCAAAGTAACTTCTATAAATAAATTAAATTTCTCTTGACTTAAAGAAATATGTTTGATTTAACGAAATAATTCTCTTAATTCAACATACTTTCTTTTGATTCACAAAAAGTTCTTTTGATTGAAGGATATTTTAATCAAAAAAAAAAAATTTCTCTTGGTTCAAAGAAGTTTTCCTTGATGTTAAGAAATTTTTTTCTTTATTCAAAGAAATTTCTTGGATTCAAAGAAACATTTTTTGAGTCAAAGAAATGTCTTGAATTTTACTAAATCATTCTCTTGATTTAACGAGATTTCTCTTGATTCAGCGAAATTTCGCTAAATTCACAGAAGTTTGTTTGATTAAAAAAAAACTTCTCTTGATTCAAAGAAATTTCTTTAATTCAACGAAATAGATCTTCTGATTCAACAAAATTCCTTTTGATTCAAAGAAATAATTCTCTTAATTTAACAAAATTCCGCTTGATTAACAGAGACTTCTTTTGATTTAAGAATATTTTAATTTTTTCAAGGAAATTTCTCTTGCTTCAAAGAAGTTTTTCGTGATGTTAAGAAATTTTTTATTTACTTAAATAAATTTCTTTGATCCAAAGAAACTTTTGTTGATTTAAAGAAATTTCGTCAATTTTATTAAATCATTCTCTTGATTTAACGAAATTTCTCTTGATTCAGCGTTATTTCTCTTAATTCACAGAAGTTTGTTTGATTCAGAGAAATTTCTCTTAATTTAACAAATTTTTTCTTGATTCACAGAAGTTTGTTTGATTCAAAGAAATTTCTTTTGATTTAAAGAAGTTTTTTGAATTTAACGAAATAATCCTCTTATTTTAACAAAATTCTTTTTGTATCACAGAAACTTCTTTTGATTAAAGTATATTTTAATTTATTAAAAAAAGATCCTCTTGGTTCAAAGAAGTTTTTCTTGATTTTAAGAATTTTTTTCTTTATTTAAAGAAATTTCTTTCAATCAAAGAAGCTTTTCTTGATTCAAAGAAAATTCCTTTAATTTTACTAAATCATGCTTTTGATTTAACGAAATTTCTCTTGATTCAGCGAAAATTCTCTTGATTTACAGAAGTTTGTTTGATTCAAAGAAATTTCTTGAATTCAACGAAATAATTCTCTTGATCTAATGAAGTTTCCCTTGATTCACAGAAATTTTTTTTAATCGGAGAAATTTCTTTTGATGCAAAGGTACTTTATTTAATAAATTAAATTTCTCTTGATTTAAAGAAATATCTATCATTTAAAAAAATTTCTCTTTACTCAAAGAAATTTCTTTAATTCCACTAAATAATTCCTTTGATTTAAGAAGTTTCTTTGGATTTACAGAAGTTTGTTTGATTCAATGAAGTTTCTTTTGATTTGAAACAATTTCTTCAATTCAACGAAATAATTCTCTTAATTCACAGAAATTTCTTCGATTAAAAAAAAATTTCTCTTGATGCAAAGTAACTTCTTTGATTGTATGAAATTTTGCTTGATTCAAAGAAATTTCTCTTAATTTTCAATATTGAAAAAATATTTCTATTAATTCAAAGAAATTTTTTTTGATTAAAGAATATTTCTATTTATTCAAAAAAATTTCTCTTGATTCAAAGAAATTTTTTTTGATCAAAAGATATTTCTGTTTATCTAAAGAAATTTCTATTGATTCAGAGAAGTTTTTTTTATGTAAGAAATTTCTCTTGATCTAAAGAAATGTCTTTGATTCAAAGAAATCTCTATCATTCTGATAAATGATTTTCTTAATTAATCGAAATTTCTTTAACTCAAAGAAATTTTTCTCTATGCAAATCAATTTTTCTTGATTCTCAAAATTTTCTTTAATTCAAAGAAATTTGTTTAATTTAACGAAGTAATTCTTTTGATTTAACCAAATTTCTCTTGATTTACAGTACTTTTTTTGATGAAGGAATTTTTAATTGATTCAAACAAAATTCTCAAATTAAAGAAATTTCTTTGATTCAATGTAAAATTTAGTATGATTCAAATAAGTCTCTCTTAATTCATAGAAATTTCACTTGATTCAGAAATTTTGTATTTTGATTCAATGTAATTTTTTTTAATGCAAATCAATTTTTTTTATCCGAAAATATTTTTTAGATTCAAGGAAATTAATGAAATTTTTAATTCAAAAGAATTGAAATTTTGGAAAATTTTTTTTTTAATTTGAATTTGATTCAAAGAAATTTCTCACGTTAGAAATATTTTTAAATATTAGATAAATGACTACTAGTTACAAAAGTATTTAAAAAACCATAGCTATTGTTGCAAGCGCTTCTTGTAGCAAAATATTTGAATTTGAGTTTTTTCCAAATTTTAATTTCCTTTATTTGACAAAATGTTTACAGATATTCTTATGAATAATATAACTTTCATAATATGTGTTAAAATGAAACACTTCATATGTTTATAAACAATCAAGATAAAGAAATCTAAACTTTGACAGTTTCGTATGAAAAAATTGTGTTTTAAATCAAAATAGCATGAAAATAAATAATAACACTGTATGCTAAGATTCACTTGAACGATTTTTTTTGCGTTGAGCTGACAAAATTTTTATTTCTTCGAATTTTAATTGTTAATAAAAATTGTATATCTTATATCTCACCAGATATTATCAAATTAGCAATTCTCGGAATTGAAGGAAATTTAAATTTAAATAAACCTCAAATTTGAATATTTTGCCAGAATAATTGTTCATAAAAATAGTTTCTGTTAATTTTTAAAATATTATTTGTGACTAACGGTCATTCGCACAAATTATAACAAAAAATTCAGTGCAAAAAAAAATTTATTACTTAAAGGCCCTGAAATTTGGAATTTGATCATTTAATTTTGAGAAATATTTGCAAGTATTCAGACGAGTAAGAAAAACAAAATTCTAGAAAAACTTTAAATTTTTATATTTTGTGAAATAAACTGTTTATAAAAATGTCTTTTGTTAAATATCTGATCTTTTAAAATAAATTTTATTTTTGCATTAATAGAAAGAAGTTTTAGCTATTAAAAAATTCAATTTTTTTATTTTTAATTTAATTTAATTCAATTTTTTAATTAATTTTTAATTTAATTTTTAATTAATTCTCAATTTAATTTTTTATTTAATTTGTAATTTAATTTTTAACTTTAATCTTAAATTCAATTTTAGATTAGAATTTTAATTTAATTTTATAAAATAAGAAAATTAAATGCAAAATTAAAATTTTAGAATAAAACTATTTGTCAAATTTTTTACAAATTTTTAAGTGTAAAAAGTTGTTGTGTAAAAAATGTAAATTTTTCCATCATTCAAGTACAATTTGTTGAATTAAATAAAATAAATACATTTCAGCTATAATTTTCGATAGATTATAGTTTTTTTGTTAATTAAGCGAATTGAATTCCTAACAGATCCTTCAAGGCCGATTTGAAAAAAAATATTTTATTTACTTTATTTGAACATAAGTTTGAAATAGTAAATTTGAAGATATTTTTGCCTTGATAACACGTGATTTATTCAAAATTAGTGAAGTTAATGTATCCTTAATAATTAAATATTCAAGAATCATAACTTGAGAGCTAATTAAAAGTAAAGAATTTGTTAATAACAATTTCATTGTTATAAACAAGTGTATGTTATTTTGAAAAAGATTTTTTTTTAATACGTGATTTTTGTCTATAATCTAACTCAAAGTAATGTAAAAACATTACAAAATAAATATAAATCTATTTCCTATTGTTATAACTAAATTTAATAAACAAATGCGCTGTTTGAGTAATTTATAAGACTTTAATTAACTTTTTTCTTGATACGCTTTTTGTTTGGCTTGTCTGTTATGGTTGAGTAAACTATATTGTAATTTTATAACTGATTCATATTAATAAATTTTATAAACAAATTCGCAGTTTGAGCACGACTGCACATTGCTTAGTTATAAACACTCATTTGTATACACATGTTTTGCACGTTCAAAAAGAATTTCCCTAAACACTCAGAAGATTGTTTAAACGGGCCATTTGAAGATAATTTTTATCATGATTTTCAACTTTTTGAACAATGTTCATTAGTTTAAATAATCTTTTTTTGTACCTAATCTTTGGAAGGTACATTTTTTATGCTTAATGGGACGTAATTTATAGAAAAACTGATCTTTGTTTTAAGAATTTATCATTTTTTAACAATTAATTATTATTTACTTTTAACTTTTTTTCTTTTTTTCTGTTAGTAAGTTAATATTCTTGGTAGAAAATATTTAGTAAAAAATTCGTCTTCTTTGGTAAAAATTTCAACTTTTTTTGTTAAAAATTCAACTGGTTAAAACTTATTCCTTTTGGGTTGATGATTCAAATATTCTGTTGAAAAATATTTTTTTTTAATATATATTTAACTATTTTTGAATTAAAAAAATTAAATCTTTATTAGTTGAGAATTCAACATCAGGTTTGATGATTGATTTTTGTGTCAAAATTTTGGTTTGGCTTACCTGAAATGTTCAACAATCTTTTTAAATTTTCTGAAGAATCTTAAGAAAATAATATTTACATTATTTAAAAAAAAATTAAATTAGAAGAATTAAAATTTATTTAAAATTTTGTATTCTGCATTTAAAATTGTTTTTCCATTTAAATCGAAAAACTACCTGCGCGCGATTGATGACGCTGGTTGAAGGAAATACTGAAACAAAAAAATATGAAAAAGTTCCTTGTTGGAAACGCGGCTTATATAATTTTAAATTTGAAAAATATATTTTATCTGCTTAATTTTCTTGTAAATATGAAAATAGCTTTATAGGAATCAGGATCTATCATCCTCTAAAAGCCCGGCCAAAAAAATCATGTAAAAGTAACTTTTCCCGGGATTTAAATTAAAGACTTCAGAATTTAATGCATTTTAATTTGTAAAACAAAAATTAATAATCAGGCCAACAGTGAATGCACTAGATTCAAATCCAGCAAAAAAGATTCTAAAATAAAAAGTATTTGCATTTATTTTTTGTCGTAAATGTGGAAGTCTGCATAAAATTTAAATCAGGATCTATTAATGTTGTTAATTTACAAATGAGGTTTCTGCCATCACAAAATTAAAATATATATATAGCCTACTTAATTTTCTCGTTAATATTAAATTAGCTCTCTAGAAATCAGGATCTATTAATATCTAAAAAAAACCGGCAAAAAATCATGGACGAGTGGTTTTTCCCATGATGAGTGAGTAAAGTAAGACTCGGGACGTTTTTACGTCCGATTACGCAAAATGTTAAGTAGGGTTCCGGATGCGTAGAGATCGGTGAGCTGAAATCGCTGGCCTTTAATCACACGGCAGTTCGGAATCAGAACTTCCGTTCGCGTAGCAAGTGCTGTGTCAGCCTTCTGTCGAAAGTGAGAATGCTACAAGAACAGGCGCGGACCTACATGGTGGCGAAACCGTCACTTTTTTCTTTTTCACGGAAGGAGACAAATTATAAAAAAATTTGATATTCGAATGATTGCAAAAGATTATTTATAATAATCTTAAAATTCTTTCATTTATATTGCAACTAGATCGTCATGTGCGCGCATGTAGCGCTCGCCCTTGTCAATTTTTGATATAAAAAATGTTAAAATTTTAATCGTGAACAATCATGAGTTTGTTAACAATCTGATTTTTTCTAAACAGAATTAGTTATTAAATTTATTTAAAAACAGTTAATTTCTCTTATAATCAATGTATTTTCTACATTCGAATAATATTGAAAATAGCTGAAATATCATAGAGAGTGTCCTAGACTCAAGTGTCCGGACTCATATAGCTGTATAAAAATTTTAAAAATAAATCGAAAATTCCTTTTCCAAAAATCAGTTGAAGTTTCAGTTTTGGAGTTATTAAGCATATAAGCTGGACCAATCAGGAGCGCAATACGTGTACGTGAGCAGGTGTCTAGTCTAGGGTTAGTGAAGCGGACGCCGAGGTGGGGTTCGTGTCACAACACTACTTTGGACTCCTGCTCATGCACGCGTATTGCGCTCCTGATTGGTCCAGCTTAAATATTTAATAACTCAAAAACTAAAAATTTTAATGATTTTTGGAAAAGGAATTTCCTATTTTTTTTTAAATTTTTATACAGCTATATAAGTCCGGACACTTGAGTCTGGGACACCCTGTATAATAAATAAAGTGTTATTTTTGTTTCTATAGTTAATTTAAATAAAAAAATTTGTAAAGATACAAGATTTTCATAATTAATTTGCAGTTGAAAAAATTAATTAAAAAAAAAAAACAATTTCCCATAAAATAGTTGAATTTTCTTCCAGAGAGATGAAGTTTCAAATAATAAAGTGAATTTTCAACAAAAAAAGTTCAACTTTCAACCAAGTAATTGAATTTTTATTCAAAGGAATGGCTTTTTAAATAATAAAAAAAAAAAATTTGAAAAAGTTCAACTCTCAACCAAGTAATTTAGTTTTCAATCAAAAACAGTTATTTTTTATCAAAAAAGACGAACTTACAATAAAATACATACATTTTAAACCAAATTGTTAAATATAAAACCAAATTTAATAAAAATTAAAACTTTTAATACTTTTATTTACTATATATTACTTTTATTTATTTAATTTTTTTATTTATTGTTGCTATATAATACTTTTATTTTAATAATGTTTAAAATTAAAAATATTGAATTAACAAAAAATTAAATATGCAAATAAAAAAATTATTCAAATATAACTAAAAAATTTTTAATAAAATTGTTGAATTTTCATCCAAAGAGAAGAATCTTCAAATAACAAAATGAATGTTCAACAAGGAAGTTCAATTTTCAACCAAAAAATTGAATTTTTGATCAAAAAATTTCATTTTCCACTAAAGAACATAAATTAACAATAAATTACATAAATTTTTAACCAAATTGCTAAATTTTTAACCAAAGCTAGAAAAAGAAAATTTTGAGTTAGAAAAATTATGTAAACAATGAATTTTCAACATAACAGTTGAATTTTCAGCAAGTTAGATGTCTTTACAAATAATAAAATGAATTCTTGACAAAAAATTAAATTTTTGGCCAAGTAGTTACTGAATTGTCAACGAAGAAGATTAATTTTCTACCAAAAAAGATAAAGTTACAATAAAAAATATAAATTTTTATCCAAAGTTTCAACCCAGTAGTAACTGAATTTTCTTTCAACAAGATTAATTTCCTACCAAAAATAAATAAATTTACAATGAAAGCCATATATTTTCAACCTAATTGTTGAATTTTCAAATAAAACAGAAGAATGACATTTCCAGTAAAAAAATTATTAAAAAAAAAACAAATTTTAACTAAACACTTAAATTCTTAGCTGACTCTTTAAATAACAAAATAAATTTTCAACGTAGAAGTTCAATTTTCAATCAAGAAGATTAATTTTGTACCAAAAAAGACAAACTTACAATAAAATTCATCAACTTTTAACGAATTTTTTTAATTTTACAACTAAAAGCGATCAATTTTTACCGTAAACAAAATATTCAAATTTTAAGTTGAAAAATTCATTTGAAAAAAAATCAAAAAAGTAGAGGAATCTTCAACTAAAGAGATGGATCTTCATATAATAAAATGAATTTTTAACAAATAAGTTGAGTTTTCATCCAAGAAGATTGATTTTGTACCAAAAAAGAGAACTTTCAATAAAATTTATAAATTTTAAACGAAATTCTGAAATTTTCAACTAAAAACGATCAATTTTTTAACCGAAAACAAAATAAATAAAATTTAGGTTGAAAAATTTATTTAAAAAAATGAATCAAAATAAGCAGTGGAATTTTCAAACCGAGAGATGGATCTTCAAAAAAGAAAATAAATTTTTAACAAAAGAAGTTACATTTTTAATCAATAACATTAACTTTTTACCTAAAAATATAAATTTAGAATGAAATATATAAATTTTAAGCCAAACTGTTGAATTTTTAATCAAAAATAGAATATTGACATTTTTAGTTAACAAAATTATTTAAAACAAAAAACAATTTTTAACAAAATAGTTAAATTTTCAGCAAGATACGCAGCAAAAAAAGAATCTTATAAATTGGTCACTCTTGTATTTAATTATAATCTAGCAGCAAGACAACAGTCTTGCCGTAAGATTGACATCGACTGATGCAGCAGCCGACCAACTTTCCGAGGGTTGGACGGGTCAAGTCGTGCGATAGTCAGTGCGATACGCTCTTACGGTAAGAGTAGGAATCCACTAGATGATTCCAATTAATCTTGCAGTCAGTCTGCACTCTCTTATTTTTTGGTCAACTGGCTGCAAGGTATGAATAGTCTTGCGGCTAGATTTTTTTTGCTGTGTAGATGGCTCTTTAAATAAACAGATACATTCTTAACAAACAAATTAATTTTCAATCAAGAAGATTAATTTTGTACGAGAAAAAGCAAACTTACAATAAAATTCATACATTTTTAACAAAATTATTGAATATTCGACTAAAACCGATCACTTTTCAACCAAAAAAAAAAATAATTAAATTTCCAGTAAAAAATTAATCTAAAAAAAGTGAATCTGAAAAAGTAGTTGAATTTTCAACCAGAGAGATGGATCTTCAAATAATGAAAAGGATTTTTGATAAAGAAGTTAAATTTTCATCAAGTAGTAACTGAATTTTCAACAAAGAAGATTAATTTTTTACCAGAAAAGATAAATTTCCAATTAAATATATACATTTTTAACCAAATTGTGGAATCTTAACCAAGAAGGGAATATTGGAATTTCAGTTGAAAACATTATTAAAAGAAAAACAATTTTTAACAAAATAGTTGAATTTTCAGCAAGAGAGATAGCTCGTCAAATCATAAAATAAATTTTTAACAAAGAAGTCCAATTTTCAATGTAGAAGATTAGTTTTGTACCAAAAAAACGTACTTACAATAAAATTCATCAATTCTCAACAAAAATTTTACATTGTTAACTAAATACGATCAATTTTCAACCGAAAACAAAAGAATTAAATTTTCAGTCAAAAAATTTATTTTAATATATAAATATAAAAAATTACAGGAATTTTCAGTCAGAGAGATGGTGCGTCAAATAATAGAATGAATTTTTAACAAAGAAGTTAAATTTTTAACCAAGAAGTAACTGAATTTTCAACCGAGAAGATTAATTTTTGACCAAAAAAGATAAATTTACAATAAAATATATAAATTTTCAATCATATTGCAGGATTTTAACCCAAAGTGGAATATTGAAATTTTTAGTAAAAAGATAAATTTACAATACAATATATAAATATTCAACCAAATTGTGAAATTTTAACCAAAAATAGAATATTGAAATTTTCTGTTAAAACAATTATTTACAAAAATACAATTTTCAACAAAATAGTTGAATTTCCAGCAAGAGAGATAAATCATTAAACAATAAAATAAATTTTCAACAAAGAAGTTGAATTTTCAATCAAGAAGATTAATTTTGTACCAAAAAAGACGAACTTAATATAGAATCCATCAATTTTTAACTAAATCGTTAAATTTTTTAACTAAAAACGATCAATTTTCTACCGAAAAGAAAATGATCAAATTTCCAATTAAAAAATTGATTTAAAAAAATAATTAGAAAAAAGTAGTTAAATTTTCAGCTAGAGAAAAGGATCTTCAAATAATAAACTGAGTTTTGAATAAAGAAGTTAAATTCCTAACCAAGTAGTAACTAAATGTTAAAAAAAAGAATAAGTTCCTACCAAAAAAGATAAATTCGCAATAAAATTCATAAATTTTTAAGCAAATTGTTGAGTTTTCAGCAAAAAATAGAATAATGAAATTTTTGGTTCAAAAAATTATTTTTAAAAAAATACAATTTTCAATCCAATACATTGTTGAATTTTTCACAACACAGATGGCGTTTCAAATCATAAAATAAATTTTTAAGGAAGAATTTTAATTGTCAAGCAAGAAGACTAATTTTTGACCAGAAAAGACGAATTCACAATACATACATCAATTTTTAACTAAATTGTTGAATTTTCAACTAAAAATAGAATACAATTTTTATATGAGAAAACTATTTTTAAAGGGCAATTTCAACAAAATAGTTAAACTTTCAGCAAGAGAAGCAGCTCTTTAAATAATAAAATAAATTTTTAATAGAAAATTTCATTTTTTTAATCAAGAAAATTGATTTTGTACCAAAAAAGACAAACTTACAATAAAATTCTGTAGCTTTTAACATAATTGTTGAATTTTTAAGTGAAAACGATCAATTTTCAACCGATAACAACATTATTA
Organism: Amphibolips quercusostensackenii; assembly: GCA_032357855.1. Taxonomy (NCBI): domain Eukaryota; kingdom Metazoa; phylum Arthropoda; class Insecta; order Hymenoptera; family Cynipidae; genus Amphibolips; species Amphibolips quercusostensackenii. The sequence goes on along the minus strand of JAUELO010000231.1, from coordinate 1,603,059 downwards.
AATTTCCAGTTAAAAATTAACTTTAAAAAATATATCTGAAAAAGTGGTTAAATTTTCAACCAGAGATGGATTGTCAAATAATTAAATAAATTTTCAACAAAGAAGTTTAATTTTTAACCAAGTAGTAAGCAAATTCTTAATTAAGAAGATTAGTTTTGTGCCAAAAAAGATGAAGCAATAAAATACATGAACTTTCAACTAAATTTTATGATTTAATTTGAAAACCATTATTTTTTAATTCAAAATAGAATAATGAAACTTTGAATTCTTAACCAATATGAAATGAATGTTCAACAAGGTATTTCAACTTCAAACCAAGTAGTTGAATTTTAAACGAAGAAAGATTAATTGTCAATGAGAAATTGTATACACGAATTTTGAAAAAAAAACAGGCGAATGCAA
>JAUELO010000231.1:1578335-1593747 GCA_032357855.1 Amphibolips quercusostensackenii | reverse complement strand
TAATTATAATTTTAACAAATATTACCTTAACATTTTAAATGAAAAATAAACGTTTATCATACAAATGATATTTAATATCCAATAAGATGATCCTAATCAAAACAATCTATTTATGTTCCTAAATTAAAAACAATTAAAATCTAACCTTTGCTTAGTTAAATATTGTTAATAAAATTAATTAGTCAATAATTAGTTAATTAGATTAAAAGGTGAATTAGTTAGATTAGTAAAAAAAGGAACTTTCATTTATGAAAATTTGATTCACTAATAACCTTCTAAACTGATTCGAAAAATGTAAATTTTAATAGAATCAGTTAATAATTAATTAATCAGTTTACAACATCAAAAGCATCAAACAATTATTTTCATTATAGCATTCAAATAATTTTTACATTATATATATATTTTTTTTTTCTTTGAAAATGCATTCCTATATATATTTAAACCATAATAACATTCAAAGCTAATGCGAAAATAAAATAAAATATATGTAAATATAATATTGAAAACTGAATTTAGATGCTTATTTAACAACATCACAGACATTTCAAAAAGTTATATATAATTATAATAGAGGATTTGAAATAAAAACTATCATTATAGAAATAATAGCCAATATTCAATTACATAACCTTAAAGTAAATAATCAATATATGTTACTTTAGAGAGAAAAATTAAAATTTTAATAATTATGTAATTTAATTTTAAAATAAAATTAATAAGTCAATCATTGATCAATCAGATCACAACATTAAAAGCCTTAAGCAATTATTTTTATTAGAAAATTCAGATAATTCTTACGTTATACAATATTTTTTTAAACTTTAAATTTCATTTCTGAAAATTTGAATTATTGATAAGCTTTTATACTTATTTAAAAAAAAATTCAAACATATGAACATGTAATTTGAAAAATTAAATTTCGATCCTCATTTTACAACATTAAAAACATTTAGAAAATTATATAATTGTAACAAATATATTTAAATTATAATTAAAACAGATATAATTGTATAATTGTAGCAATTTAAATAAAACAGAAACTTTTATCATACAAATAATAGCCAACATCCAGTTACATAATCTTAAAGCAAACAATCTATTTACGTCACTTAATTAAAAACAAGTAAAATTCAATCTTCACTTAATTTAATATTGTGAAAAAAATAATTCAGTCAATAATTAGTTAATCAGTTAAAAATGTAAATTAGTTAATTCAGTTAAAAAGGAACTTTTCTGTCTGAAAATTTAATTCACTAATAACTTTTTAAACTGATTCCAGAAAATGTATGTTTCAATAGAATCAGTTAATAATTAATTAATCATTTCACAGCATAAAATGTATAAAACAATTATTTTCTTAGAAGCATTTGAATAATTTTTAATTATATATATATTTTTTTATTTGAAATTGCATTTCTATTTATATTTAATTTATTAATAAACTTCAGAACTAATTCGAAAATAAAATATATGTAAATATAATTTTGAAAATATAATTTAGATACTTATTTAACAACATTACGAACATGAAGAAATATATTATTGTAATAGAGTTTTTTTAAGGAAAAATAAAATTTTATTACAAAAATAATAGCTAATATTCAATGACAGTACCTTGGAATGCATAATAAATTTGTGTTACTCAATTAAGAAACAATTTAAATTAAATCTTTATGTGATCTAATATTTGTAACAAAATTAATTTTCTAATAATAAATTAAACAGTTTATTGAAACATTTAAAAACTTTTACATTATATATATTTTTTTTCATTTGAAATTGTGTTTATTCCAAAAAAAAATTAAAACATATGTAGATATAATTTCAAAAATTAAATTCAGATAATCATTTTACAACATCGCAAACATTTAAAAAAAATTATGCAATTGACATGAAAGTACTTTAAATACAAACTAAACTTTTATTTAACAAATTATAGCCAACATTTTATTAAATAATCTTAATGTAAATACTAAATAAATAATACTCAATTAAAAATAATAAAAATTTATCTTTATGTTATTTGACTTTTTAAAAAAATTAATCAACTAATAATTTATTAATCAGTTCACAAAATAAGAAGCATTATGCTATAATTTTCATTGAAACATTCAAACAATTTTTACTTCATATTTTTTTTTAATTTAAACTTTTATTGTTAAGAATTTAATTTATTAATTACTTTGTATAATATTTAAAAAAAATGTAAGTTCAATATCAATTAATTAATAATTAATTAATCAGTTTACAACATAAGAATCATCAAACATTATTTTCATTAAAACATTCAAATAATTTTGCCTTTATATTTTATTTTAAATTTAAAATTGCATTTCTAAAAATTTGAATTATTAATAACCTTTTATACTAATCGCAAAAAAAATTTAAACACATGTACATATAATTAAAAAATCAAATTCAGATAATCCTTTTTTAACATTACAACCTGTGACAAAAATTACATAATTGGAATCGAGGTATTTTAAACATAAATTGACTTTCATTATACAAATTATTTAGCCAATATTCAATTACGGAACCTTAAACTGAATAAACTATTTGTGTAAAAAATAAAAATAGTTGATTGTCATGCAAACTGAGTGCTAAACAGTGCATTTGGTAATTACATTCGTTTAAATAATTAATAATTGTTATTGTATGACTAAATATAATAAGTGATATTTTTGTATAATTTTTGTCTGATTCAGCAGAACAAGCTTTATTTATTTTATCATAAATAACTGATGTAAATAATTTTGTTATAATTTTTTTGTAACATAACAAACTAATTATCATCATTCAAGAATTTAATTAAAAAACGGCTTTTGTTCATAAATTGTTTAAATTCAGTGCAAATTAAATGACGAATCACTGCTGATAATCGTAAATGCATTTTCACTCACTTATTTACTTATAACAAATTCAATACATTTTTAAATAAAAGCTAAGCTATTGGGCATCTTTTCTGGATAGTTTCTTCTTTGATAGGGGACATTTCGGATAAAATCTAAGAATTTATTGAAAACCAGTACTCTTAAAAAATTTTATTTTTATTTTTGTTCATTGGAAAAATTGAAAAAAACTTTTTTAAATCCGCAATAAAAGATTTGTATGGAATTTTATCAGCTTTAATTTAGAATAAAGAACGTGCAAATCGGTTGAGAAAACACTTCTGAATATCAGTTTGTCCACAGACATTTTTTCTCCCCACTGTGCGACTACATGTGTTTGCGCTCTCTCGGCTTATCTACTGTGCAAATGAAAAAAATCATAATTGCAATTTTCATAAAAATTGATTTATGACCATAGTCATAATAAAGACACACTTTTTTACTCACATATTAATGGGAAAAATAAAAATTGTGTGTTAAAACAAGTTTGATTTTTAGAAATGGTTTACCCGTATCTGCTGAAAAGACGCGAATGCAAACATAAATAAGCGCATCTGTCAAATGGTGGAATGTGCGTTCGCGTCATTAAGATATGACTTTTGTGAAACGATCCGCAATACAGTAAGTATAATTGTAAATATTTAGGGAAAACAAAGAAAATGTTTTTAAATAAATATAACAAAATATTTTGAACAACTGTTCTTGACTTATGACATGAATGTGGGTCTGAGCAAGCTGTACATTTTTCATATGTATGGTATTCACGATACTTTTTGTAGTGTATGCTATTAATGAAACAAAGTAATTTTTCTTTTTCAATACAAACATAATTAGCTAATTTATTTCAATATAATGCTAGATATTTACAGATTATACTTATTAAATTATTGCTTGCGATATTTATATTTTGAAGATTTATCGGTTCGACTCTCGATATAATAATGCGAGCGATTTCCCACTTGAGGGCCTGAGTTAAGAAAGTAAAAAAGGTAGGGAGCGACTGATCATTCGATCTCTGACTGTGTAATGTGAATTTCTGTTGTGCACCTAAAGATCATTTTTCTTTTGTGACGCCACGTTTTTCGTACCGTGGATTCATGGAGTTGCAAACTCTTATTGCAACGTAGCATTGTGTTTCACTATTTGGTTTGGCCAATTTTTGATTAACGTTTTTGTTCTTCGAGCATCAGACTGAAATTCGAAATTGGAATAAATTTCCACCTAAAATTAGTTCAAGACTAAGGATGACGAGAACTACATAGTCGTTTCCTTATATGTGAAAGAGATGAAGAGTTTGGATATTTGATTCGTGGACCTTACCTGGCAACGTTTATTCAAAATCGTTTTCCAATGCATAACATATTTCTGCTATAAAGGGTGAATATTCGCAATATATATTTTGTTAGTCGTTATTTATTTTCTATGCATTTCGATTTATATGTTTGAATTTGAATGATTTGAACTTAATTACTTATATTTATAAAAGTCAATTTTATGATTGAATGCTAATTTTTGTATTAACACATTCTTACAAATCTCAAAATGATTTTTTGGGCCATAATTATATCAATTTTATATGTTTGCTCGCTTAGCAATATTTTCTAATACTATGATTAATTCTTATTACACTTTCTGACTTGATATTATATTTATATTGTTATCAAATTTCTGTTGTAATTTTATAACATACTTTCTTATTGGCTGAGTTAATAATGAATGGCGTTACAATTTTTAAAGCATAATTGAAATTACTCTAAGAAGTATATATTATTATTACTTTTACCAACAGAACATTTCCAAAAGGAACAAAAACATTTGTGAAGAACATAAACTCTTATTTAAATATGTTTTCAAGAACGCGAATTTAGGTCCAATTTTATTCAATACTTCAATGGTCCTGAGCAATGATTTTATTGTTTCTCATGAATCATTAATTTCATGTAATCTAAATTCAAGTGGTTATTCATTAATCTCAATAATGTTCACTTAGAAATTCAAAGTTCCTTTTTTGGATTTTCAGATAACGATTGACCAGTATAATGCATTTCAGAAAATCTGTTTAATTATCTGTGATTACGTGATCAGGTAATTGCACTTCCAACGTTCAATGGTTTGTTACCAATAGAGAAGGGCAAAAGATCACTAGGAATTTTGCAAGGAATTCTTATTGATGTTCAAATCAGAAATTGAAACTTAGTTATTTTAAATTTTACAATTTAATTTTATGATTAAATTCCAATTCTGTATTCACACATTTTTATAGATCTTCAACTGATTAAATGGGTCATGATTTAATGAATATTTTATGGTTGCTTTCTACTTACTAAGTTAATATTTAATAACGTCAATATTTTTTAACCATAATTGAATTTGTCTCAGAAAATTATGTATAATTCCTTTTATTAACTAAACATTTATGAATCTTCGATACAAAAAAAAATTTAATGTAAATAAATTAACCAGTATATTTAGTGTTTTCAATTTCATAAAACTGTTGCAGTTTGTACACAGTCAAGAAACACTTTATAAATATTTAAAACATTAACATCGTTTTCCAGTTTTTTAACACATACATAATCAGATACATATGTTTACAAATTGTGAAAGAAATTTTATTTAATTTATAATTGTTTGACTTTGACACATAAACAATACAATTATATTTCTCATTTTATTTTTATGAACCAACCAAAAATTGCAAGAAAAAGTTCTTGTGCAAAAATATAAAAATCTTAAAATTGTAATCATTCAAAATCAACATTCAAAAAGTATCAATTACAGATAGTTTAATTTTGATCTATTTTCATTTTTTAAAACACAATTAAAAAATTTTAAAACCTTAAATCCTGCAATTTCTAAAACTTTATTTATAATTATTATATATTCTTGAAATCTTCTAATCAAAAATTTTTTAATGTTTAATAATACGTTTTTTTGAATGTTTAACTAAAATTTGGACCATCCTATGGTATTACATTGAAAATAAAAAATTTTAAACAAAACTAAGATACCAAACAAGATTGCTGTATACAATTCCCGTGTTTTAATTCCACAATTTCAATCCTTTAAATTTGAAATTGTTTTTTAAATTAGGTTTTTTAATGTTTAATATTCTTAAGCATTTAGAAATAATCTCTGATTTAATTTTCAATGTCTGGCTCTACAATCTTTAAAAAAATTTATAGTAATTTTAATTAGAACATTTTCAGGCTTTAATTTGTGAAATTTTGTCCTCATTCTGTACATTAATTTTAGATTATATTTTATTTGATATTTTTATTTTTTTTAAAGAATTTTGTTTTGTTTCCTCGATCGATTTTTTTATGTTTTCTGTTATAAATTTTTTTCGGGATAAATAATATTTTTCTGTGCAAATGAGACTTTCGATAAGCATATTAAAATTTTCAAAACCATAATTAGATATTTTTTCTCCAAGTCCTGTTTTTTCTAGGAAAAATAAAAATAATTTTGGAATAAGTATAGACATAAATAAAATTTTTAGTCTCGAACAAAGTTAAATTCAATAAGGATACCTTATTTCTATAGTTACATATACTTCTGTTTCGAAATTTTTGTCAAAAATCTATAAAAAAAGGTTATTAACTTTAACAACCCATTATCTGCATGTTTTTGTAGCCTGTTTGATACTAAAAATAAATTATAGGTTATTATTTTAATTAGTAGCAGACTCTTAAGATACTGTTATTTCATACAAAAAATGATATAAACTTTTATACTTTTTCAACAATGACTTATATGATACAGGATTTGAAAATTGGGTAAAAATGAAAAATAATTATTAATTTTGAAAGGAAAATTAAGGATTATTTTTTTAATCAATACTAAAATTATTTGAAGTTTTCTTCAAACGATTATTTACAAAGGAAGAGTTTCAAATAAATTTATTTTATTAAGATAATAATTATTGGCAGTTTTTTTGACAGTATAAAATAAAAAAATAAAAATTATTTTTCTAAGCTTTTAAAAAATTTACTTTTGATGCATATCAGTAAAGTATTGTAAATTGATTATCCAAATAAGTTAAAATATGCTAAAAAAATTAAAGAAGTAGTGGCCAATAAATAATAACAATTATAATAAAAAATATATATTCAAACATATTTTTTCAATAAAATATTTTATTGATAAAAAAGATATTTTTCTAGTTTTTTCAAACCTTAAAAAAAAATTATGCACATTTAATTTCCAATACAGTATTTTTAAAGCAAAGGTTTTTTAATGCCTCTTTTAATTCTGTTTAAAATGTGTTTGTTGAAAAAAATTAATTTCTCGCACAACCCTTTTTATGTCTCATTTTACTTAAAAAAAAACGAATTCTCAATAAAGAGAGTTAAATGTCCAATCTGAAAAGGCAAACAAATTAATTTTTAATCAAATAGTTACATTTTCAAACAAAAAAATGAATTTTTAACAAAACTGAAATGGTTTAAAATATATAAGAAAACGTATGTCTGCCCCATCTGATTTTTTATTTTGTTTAAGAAATGCAACTTTATTAATTCTGCTCTAGCTAGGGCTCTAAAGCCCTGTTCTCAGTTACATTTCCGAAATAAAAAATTAATAAAATTGTACTACTTGAACAAAATAAAAACTCAAACGGGACAGAAAAACATGACCTTGTATAGTTTCAACTAGTTTCTAAAATATTAAGACAATATTTACATTTTTTAATTCAAAAAGACGCCTAATATAAACCGTGTAAAATTACTCACCTGACGCATTTCACATGCCCTTAATTTTGAAAGTCACTGACATATTTCGGACTTCTAATTTTCTCCTCTATTCCTTCTTTCCCACTTGAAAAAAAATTTGTTTCTTTCTGTTTTCAAGAAACAATTTTTCCTTGAAAGTTAATTTTTTGTTAAAAAGTATACTACTATATTTTCGTATCAGAAAGCATCTTTTTTGATGAAAATTCATCTTTTTTTGGTATAAAATTTATCTGCCTGGTTGCAAAATCACTTTTTTAGTCTAAAATTCAGCTATTTTTTTAAAAATTGAAATTATTTTTTTGTTGTTTAGGATTTATAATTTTAGTTTGAGATTTATTTCTTATAATTGAAAAATCATTTATTTTGTTTAAAATTCGTCTTTTTTGTAAAAAATTGATAACCTTCTTGAAAAATGCAACTGTTTGGTAAAAAATTCAACAATTTAGTAGAAAATGAAGCCATTTGTTTGAAAATAAACTTATAGGTGAGAACAAACATGTTTATTTGACAATTTAACTAATTTAGTAGAAAATTTAATTATTTAATTAAAAATTAAATTTTTTAAAAACGAAACTATCTGGTAAAAAGCTAACTTTTTGTTGAAAAATTTTATTATCTTGGGTTTGAAATTCAGCTGTTTTGTTCGAATAATTTGTTTTTTTGCCTTCAAAAATCCTAATTTTTTGAAATTCATGTATCATGTTTGGTTAAAAATATTAATTTTTTGGTTAAAAATTCAACTGTTTGGTTAAAATTTTTTTATTCAGCTTCTTAGTTAAAAATGTGACTATTTTGTTGAAAATTCGTTTTTATTTGTTAAAAATAAAATTTTTTCTCTAAAAATTAACCTATTTTTTTGTTTGAAAATTTATCTTTTATAAGTTAAAAACTTACTGCTTGGCTGAAAATTATTTAGTTGAAAATTTATTCTTATTGGTTAAATATGATCTTTTTTTATTTAAATAATTTTTTTAAGTTGAAAATTACACTATTTACTTAAAAGTTTATGCGTTTTGTCAAAATTGTGTCTTTTGAAAAGAAATTTATCTTTAAAGCTTGAAAATTTAGTTAGCTTAAAATTTAACTATTTATTTAAAAACTTAATTATTTTAATGAAAATTCGGCTATCTTATTAGGTCATCTTTTTTTATAAAAAATTTAATTGTTTTATTAAACATTCGCCTTCTTAGTAGACATTTATCTTTCTTTGTTAATTTTTTTTTTTGTAAAATCAGGCTAAAAAAGAATGTGCGAGAAATTAATTTTTTTACACAAACATATTTTAAACGGAAGTACAAGAGGCATTTAAAAAAACCTTTTTTATGGAATGCCGTTTCGAAAATTAAATGCAAAGGCTCGAAAAACCTGAAAAATATCTGTTTTATCAGTAAAAGATTTTATTTAAAAAAATGTTAATATATATTTTTCACAATAATTGTTATTATTAATTGACTGCTACTTCGAGAAAATTTTGTTAGCACATTAAAAGATATTTTGATGTTTAAATTGCAATATTTTATTGATATGCTTCAAAAGTGAATATTTCAAAGCTAAAAAAGTTATTTTTTTTACAGCATTATAATTATTTAAAGAATTATTTTCATAATTTTAGTGCAATAAAAAAAATCTTATTTTTTCCTTGCACAATTAATATTAATTTTTCTTTTTTATCCAATTTTAGAATCTTATATCACATAAGTGATTGTTAAAAAAGTATAAAAGGTTATATAATTTCTTCATGAAATAGCAGTAGTTTAAAAGTCTGCTACTGATTGAAATAATAACCTATAATTTATTTTTATTATTGAACAGGCTTTAAAAACATGCAGATAATGGTCTGTAAAAGATAATAACCTTTTTTTATAGACTTTTGCCAAAAATTTCGAAACAGGGCTCGGGAAAAAATGATCTAATTATGGTTTTAAAAATTGTAATGTGCTTATCGATAGTCTTATTTACAAGAGAAAATATTATTTTAGAAAAAAAAATAATTAAAACATAAAACAATTGTTTTTACAGAAATTTTTTTGATGACCAAACTTTTTCTTATTGCTTTTTACCAAATTTTTAAAAATAAAGCGATGAAATGAAACAAAATTTTAAATAATATCAAAAAAATTAATACAATATCACCCCAAATTTATAGATTAAATTAGGATTAACATTTACAAATTCAAGCCTTCAAGCTAAATTTTTTTTTAATGATTTTTGAGCTAGACAATGAGAATTGAATTATATATTATTTTTATTGTTCAAACTTTATTTTTCTTTGTCAAAAATAAACTTTTCTGATAAAAGTCTTGTTAAGAGTCTAAATCTTAACATTTTTTTTATGATTTACTTCTTTGGTTGAAAATTTAAATTTTTTGCTTAAAATAATTTTTCTCCCAAAAAATTATTTTTCTTACGTTTAACACTAATTTTTGTATTTGAAAATTGATCCTTTATAAGTTAAAAAATAATCTATTTGGTAATAAATTCATGTACATTGTTGAAAAATCTAATTTTTCGTTATAAAATTAATCTTGTTTGTTGATAATTAATTTTTTGGTTGAGAATTGAACTATTTGGTTAAAAATTAATTTTTTTAAATTCAAATTTTATCTATTGCGTTCAGGAATCAACTATTTTGTTAAAAGTTAATTTTTTTCTTTTAATTCAATTGGTTAAAATTTCATTGCTTATGGTAAAAAAATAATTTTTTTTTATGTTGAAACTTAATTTTTTTCTGTTCAAAATCAACTTTTCTGTTAAATCTTCGTCTCTTCTGCTTAAAATCATAACTGTTTGGTAATAAAAAAAAATTAATGATAAAAAAAATCAAATTCGATTAAATTTGTTTATAGCGAAGCTAATTTTAGAAGCTTTTCCGATTGTATAAAAAAGAAAGGTATGACAGGTTTCGTGTTTTTCGTTTTGACTCTTATTAATGAAACTGAGTCTCAGGTATCGACATAAAAACTTTCATTTTTCAAAGAAAGTTTTAAAAAAGTTAATAACTTCCTCATGTTGTGAACAAAAAATTGAAACCGTGTTGCCAGGACGTGAAATTCATATAGAGAACGGAAGAAAAACGGTGACACTCCAGAAATACGCAACTCTTTTATTGACGTGTGACACTCACGAAACATATTACGACATTAGGTAATTAAAAAAGGAGAAATTACTTTGAACCTCAAGTTAATTACTTCCTATGTGAAAAAGAAAAAAAATTACAAATTTTAAATGACTAGAAAACAAATGCGCGCGATTATTATTACTTTTCTTTACGTAATTTTTAAATAAAAACATAAAATTAATAATGATTAAATTTTTTATATTTAATAATATTTTTTGTCTGCAATACTTAAAATAAAGACAGATAGTATATTTACGATAAATGATGAAACTTGTTAAACATAGAATTTTGAAACTAGAATAACATTTAAAAATTAATTTTAACCTTCAATGAATATTAATTTTTGATGGTAATTTTTCCGATTATTGGTCAAATGTTTGGAGAAACGAGAAAAAATTTGCCTTGGCCCGGATTCGAACCAAGAACGCCACTGTTCACGAGTGGAGCGTTTAATTGTAGCCAAAGTAATTAATAACCCTGGTCGACAAAATAAAATCAATACTCTAAACTTGAAAGAAAAATTACAAAGTTTTGAAAATTAAAACTAATATTGATAAAACAATTCTTTAAATAATTATTTATAAATAATAATTAATTTTTATAGCTCAAGAAATTCTAGTTTTGAAGCCCATCAGTAAGCTATTGCAAACTAAATGTCAGAATTTTTTTTGATATGCTGAAAAACATTTTATAAAATAGTAGTAAATTATTAATAAAAGTTATAATAAAATATCTTTTATTGATAAGCTAATACTTTTCTGGTTTTTAAGTCTTTTTTTATCATTTTTCTACATTCATTACTTTAATCAACATCATCTTCTCCAATTATAATAAATATTGTATGAAACCTAATGATATTATTAACAATAACAATTTAAGAATAAAAATACAAGCATAAAATAATAAAAGATCGTTTAAAATTGAAAATATTTTTTTAAACGTAATATTTTTTTTTTAAACACTGATTTTTAATGAAAAATACTAACCAACCTGAAGTTGTTTAAAATTATAAATTTGATTTTGAGAGTCAAATTATTTTTGTTTAAAATCACCGATTTCTTGTGAAAAACTCTAAATGACCAATAATTGATCAAATATTGTAAATATTTTGAAGCTAATTTTTTAAAAATTTAAACTATCGATTTTCGCTATAAAATGCCAACAAAAACACAAATTAGAAAACCAATATTCTTTGAAATATAATCGTTTTGATTAAAAGCACCACTTTCTGGAAACAATAGTTAATCTAATTTTAATTTTTCAAAATTAATTAAGAAATGCTAAATCTTGTTCAAATTATAATGATTTTTTTTTTAAATAACCGATTTCTAGTAAAAAGCGTTAACATAACCTTAAATTGTTCAAAAATTGGAAATTGGAAATCATCTCTGAAATCCAATGATTTTTACAACAACAAAAAATCGATTTTTCGGCTTTAAACCCTAACATAGCCTAACAATTTAACAAATTTCTGAATCTTCTTAGGAATATAATTTTTTTGTTAAAAATACCAAGTTCGGAAAATAATGATAAATCTAAACCCGATAATCCAAAATTGTCAAAATATTCTGAATTTTATTTGAAATATTATGATTTTTATTTCCAATTAAGTTTTTCAAAAATTGTGAATCTTCTTTAAAGTCTATAATGATCATTTTTATAAAAATACCAGTTTACGGTGTTAAAAGTTAACATAACCTAAAATCGTTCAAAACAGAAATCTAATTTTTTAAATTCAATATACCAATTTCTGATAAAAAAATGGTTAGAAAATTCAAAGTATTATTCAATTATAATGATTTTTGGTTGAAAAACATTTTCCGGCAAAAAACGTTAATATAACAAATCTCGTTCAAACCGTAATGATGTCTATTTAAAATACTAATCTTTGTTGTAAAACGGTAACATTACCTGAAAATTGTCAAAAGTTGTGAATGCACTAAAAAACTAATTTTTTTTAATTGAAAATACTAATGTCCGACAAAAAACACTAAAATAATCCAAAAATTTTTGATGGTTCTTAATCTGGTCCAAACTATACGGATTTTTGTTTTAAATTACTAATTTTATTGTAAAGCGCTGTAACGTAACCTAAAGTTGTTAGAATGCATGCATTTTTATTCAAGTTTTTTCTGTTATTGAAAATAACAATTTTTTACAAAAAACACTAGCTCTTTTTCAAATTTAATGTTTTTTCTTGACAATTACCGATTTTCAGTAAAAAACGTTAACATAACCCTAAATTGTTCAAAAATTGTACATCGTCCCTAAAATATAATAATTTTCACTAAAAATACATGCTTTCGGCGTAAAGTGTTTAAATAATCTAAAAATTTTTTAGAAGTTAGTAATTTTCTTCGAAATATGACATTTTTTTATTAAAAATGCCAAGTTCCGAAAATAATGGTAAAAGCAAATCCAAAAATCAAAAATTGTTAGTAGTCTCTAAATCTGATTTGAAAAATTATGACTTTTCTATACAATTAATGATTCCCTCTAAAAAACGTTAATAACCTCAAACTGTTAAAATTCTTCAAAATTGCTTAAAATTGTGAAAAGTAAATTGTCCAAAAATTCTGGATCTTCGTTAAAGTCTAATAATTATTTTACTAAAAATATTAATTTCCGGTGCCAATATTAATATAACCTCAAATTGTTTTTAAAAATTTATGCTCCTTAAAAATGTATTAATTTTTATTACTAATATCAATTTTAGACAAAAAAAAACACTAATATAACAAACACAAAAATTGTTGACGATTTTAAATCTTTCTAGAAGTCTAGGTTTTTTATTTAAAATACCAGTTTCTGACGAAAAAAAAAAACAAAATTGTTAGAATATTCTTAGTACTATTTCAATTAAAATGATTTCAGTTTAAAATACGATATCCTGTAAAGAACGTTTTTATAACAAATCTCGTTCAAAGTATAATGATTTTTATTTTAAAATATTAATTTTTTCAAAACGCTAACATAACCCTAAAAATGTTAAAAGCTGGGAATCTTTTATAAAGTCTTATTTTCGAAATTAAATATACCAATTACCGTCGAAAAACACTCAAATAATCTGAAATTTTCTAATAATTCAAAATCTGGTTAAAATTGTACGGATTTTTTTTTATTGAGACAATTTGATTGTAAAGCGCTATAACGTAACCTCAAGTTGTTACAATTATTAAATTTTATTGTTTAAACGCTGACATAAACTAAAATTGTGAAAAGTTGCAAATCTTTTATCAAATCTATTTTTTCAAATTAAAAATACCATTTTTTGACAAAAAAACTGAGATAATATTAAATTGTTGACAACTTCTTAATATTCTTAAAATTATAATCACTTTTGTTTAAAAAACGATTTCCTGCGAAAAACGTTAATATAACAAATCTCGTTCCAACTCTAATGATTTTTGTTTTAAAATACTAATTTTTGGTGTAAAACGCTAACACAAGCTAAAACTGTTTCAATTTATAAATCTTCTATAAATTATTTTTATATATTTTTTTTTTAAATGACGAACATCAATTTTCGACAAAAAACACTGAAATAATACAAAATTGTTTATTGATTCCAAATCTAGTTCAAATTATACTGATTTTTGTTTAAAACTACTAATCTTATTGTAAAGTGCTAAACGTAACCTAAAGTTCTTCAAATTTGTGAATTTTTATTAAAGTATTTTTACATTAAAAACTGCAATTTTGGTCGAAAAACTCGAACATAATACACAATTGTTCAAAGATTCCAAATATTTTCTTCAAATTATAATGATGTTTGCTTTCAGATACCAATTTTATTTTTGAACGTTAACTTAACCTAAAATTGTTGAAAGTTGTTAATCTTTCATAATATATAATTTTTTTCAATTAAAAATACCAATTTCCGACGAAGAACACTAAAATTATCAGAAATTGTAGAATGATTCTGAATCTAATTTAAATTATACGGCTTGTTGTTTCAGAGTACCAATTTTATTGTGAAGTGCTATAACGTTACCTAAATTTGTTAAAATTAATTTATTTTTATTGCAGTATTTTTTAAATTGAAAATTGAAATTTTGGTCGAAAAACTCGAACATAATACAAAATTGTTAAAATCTAAATCTTTTCTTCAAATTATAATAATGTTCACTTTAAAATACCAATTTTATTGTTTGAACGTTAACATGACCTAAAATTATAAAAATTTGTGAATCTATTATAAAATCTAATTTCTTAAATTTAAAGTACCATTTTCGGACGAAGAAAAGCTAAAATATTATAAAATTGCTGTCAGCTTCTAATTATTGTTCAAATTATAATGATTTTGGTCTTATAATAAGACTTTTATGGCAAAACACTCTAATAGTAACCTAAATTTATTAATCATTATGGCTTTTTCAAATATAATGATTTTCCTTTTCTAAACCAGTTTTTTTGTGAAAAACGTTAATATAAGCTCATACTGTTAAAAATTGTAAGTCGTGTACAAACTCTACTGATTTTTGTTTCAAAATACCAATTTTTTGTGTTAACAGCTTACGTAACTTAAAATTGTTGAAAAACTATGCAACTCTAAAATTTTATGATTTTCGTTTGAAAATGTAATTTTCCCGTAAAAAAATGCTAACAAAACCGAAAAACTTAAATTGTTAAAAAAATTTAATCTTTGAAATCTACTTAATTTCGGT